>CAKALU010005339.1:6541-17921 GCA_916700995.1 Hozukius guyotensis | reverse complement strand
ATACTTATGGTACATGGGATGTATTTTTCTGCTAAAATGTATGACATCATGTCTGACTTATGTACACTGAAATGACTACTAGCAGTTCATTTGTTCATTGAAAAATAATTTTAAAAAAAAAATGATCACAAAAAAATAACAGGGATATTTTGGAATTTATCTTATAATTGTTGTTGCCATCATTAATGTTGATATTATTTATTTTTAAATTAAAATTTTATTTTTTATTTTTTTTATCCTTTTTTTTGCACCAGCAGTAGGTGAGGTTTGGGTGGTTCGAGGATGGGGGCTGAAAAATTCCAAAATATGGAGGGACAATCTTTATTTGTATGTTGACACATTGGAGTTGCATTATTTATTATTATCAGAGCCATGCATGCATGGTGCAGGCCCACAATAGCTCTGGGGCAGTGTATGTTATGCAACCACAGTTCACTGTCTCTTCCCATGCAACCACATGGGACTGTAATCCACCTGAAAACAGCGTGAGGGATGTCTGATCCTCCACAGTACAGTCAACATGATTTCATCTCATTACACAGCATGCCACAGATTAAAGACTGCTCAATCTAAAAACTCTAAATATAAGCATTATATATTTCTTTATTTAATAAATAAAAAAATATTTATAATGTCACTGTAAATCCATAACATCACAACATTGATACTTAAATGGAGGACGGAACCTGCCAAAAATACTACTACTACTACTACTACTACTAATAATAATAATAATAATAATAACAATAATAATAATAATAATAATAATAATAATAATATGTGGTGGTGAATAAAAGGGAAAATTAAACAGAAGAGTAAATAAATAAGGGAATTAATGCAAAGATAAATAAATAAATAAACAAATTAAAACAGAAATATCAATTTATGTCACATTTTATCAATTAATTAATTAATGGGTACATTTATTTTTAATATTATATTTTTGCTACATTTAATTACATATTTATTCATTTATCGAGTCATCTATTTATTTATTTATTCATTTATTTTGGCAGGTTAAGTCCTCCATACCCTTGTGCTTCACCCACAGCAAAACACAGACATCATTGTGCCTGTTGGCCTGCAGGGGGCGCGCTAGTGTCCTATTAATCTCCTCCGAAAGGAGGTGTCCTCTCTGCAATCAGCATTGGACAGCAGCTGTGCCGAGTGCTCCTCCTCAAACACCTTTAAAACCTGCTGCAAACACCCAGAGACACACATTCATCTAGCTGCTGCTGATAACCTGTGAACATGTTCTGCAGACGGGCATTGCAGAGAGTCGGGCCGCTGGCACGGAGGGCTTTCCAACCAGCATCCAGAAATGGTGAGTTATAGTTGACTAAAAAACGTGTCAGTTTAGTGACTTGTGAGTGGAGTTTACACGATTTTGTCGTCAAATAAATGAAAGTGGAGTAAAGACCGCTGTCTGGTGCGTCTCCCAGCTGGACTAGATTCAGATGAACGAGCTTATTGAGAGGTTTAATGAATGAATTGCAAAACTGCCCTAAAGCGTGCTTACTCGTACAAATGCAATGATTTTTTTTTTTTTTTTTAATTAATTTCTGCAGCAGCTTTAAATCGTGACATTTTGTATGAAAAGTGTGTAAAAGTCGCATAAAGAGCCTCATTGTGAGGGTTTTCATTGTGCGGAGCAGCAGTGAGGAGGAGGAGGAGGTGTGTCCTGCTTTGGGAACACACCGTTCTAGCTGCACACTGGTTATGAAAGAGCATCACACACGACAAAAACAACTCTGTTTGATTTGAAGGCAATATAAACAAGTAGTTTTCGAGTGCAATCGTTTTTTTTAATACAAGTATTCAAGTTTCTAGCGTGTAGTCTAGTATTTGCAAAGAAATATAGATTTACGAGCGATTCTTTGTCCTGGTTACACGTTGTCCTAGGACTTCCAGAGAGCTGGACCACATGGAGATCAGCTACATGTGTGTCAGCACTCCTGAGTACCTACATTTAATAAAAAAAAAAAAAAAAAATACATTTAGGCCTACACAATATTTAAGATTAACAGCCAGTAATTTGTTACACCCAAATCAGTATGTATTTATTTTGCTGATGCATTTGTATTTTGAACCTCAACTCTGGAGTGTTTGCATTGTAAGTAAAGGGGAATTTTGAGGACTTGAATTGTTAGGCCTGTTCATGCATCCTAGGCCAAATCATCCTTCACTTTGACTTTGGGATCTGAGCATGTGGAATTCAGCCTGAGGGTCAAACTGCTCCTTTAATTTCCTGTTTGAAACATTGTGCAGACAAAATTAATAATTCCCTGCAAGAATATCTCGTGGTAGCTGTGAAGCTTTCTCTGCATTCTGAAAAAAAAGTGCACGCTTGACCTCAGGCCTGACCCTGGTTGTCCTGCAGGTCTGCACATATAATGAGCACATGTCAGATGACAGACAGTAGCAGGAGAGCACACCCACAAATGTCATCATAGCAGCCATCTTGCCTGTTGTTGCCTGACATGCGTGTGTCCATTTCTACAGGCTTGAACCTCACTGCAGGGATTAACTGATTACCTGTATAAATAACCCGTACTTGGCCTTGTCCCCGCATGGCGCTGCTGTGTCATGGGTATTAGAGGAGGATGGACGACTTACTGCTATGGGCTCAGCATCCACAACAGTACAATGTCCAGCTCTGTTCTTAATGTGTTCACATAGTTTTATTAATTTATCACTTATGATTTAGTGGTACTGCATTGAATATGTAGCTTGAGCCAGCAGCTAGTTAGCTTAGCTTAGCATAGAGACTGGAAACGGGGGTAAACGGTAGCAAAATCTCCAGCCGCCGTCTGACTTCCGTTGCTCCTAAAGTAGTGTTATTATGGTAAGGATGACCTGAGTGAGGCGAACGGCGTTAACACGTTTTTGCACTCGGCGGCTCACGTTACCGCAGTCTTGGAAAGGGAGGCGTGAGCGGATGGGTATTCAGTTGGTTGCAATCTGCAACCACACCACTAGATGCTGCCAAATCCTACACACTGTACCTTTTAAACAAATGAGAAAACATTTAGTGATCTTTAATGGAGCTGGTAGGTTGATTTTTGTTACCGTTCGACATAGTCTGGCTATATAGTTTGTTGCCTTTCTAGTAACTTTGTAAGTCATGGATATTCAATGTTATACAGAAATACTTTTTTGTGAACACAACATTGACATATCACCTTAACTTGATATGATGAACTTTTTAGCAAACACGTACTTATTTACACATCCAGCATTTACAGAGCCACATCAGCATTCATATTTCTGACCACTTGATGAATTTAAGTCCGATATTCACTGTTTTTGCTCTGTTTTTGGTCTCAACCAAATCCTGATGCAAATATTCACCTCTTTAGCTGCTGAATGCTCCACTTTGTTCGCAAACAACTTCGTGCTGAGCAGTTCGTGTACAGTGGGCTTTTAGAGCCTTGTCATTAAAACGGCTGCCTGCAGCGGCTGAAAACGACACTTTGAGAGTGAAACAAAACAATGAAGTTGCGTTGCGGTAGGCTATCGCACCACATTGTGTGACCGTAGGGTGGCGCTGTTGCATGGATGTGATTTTTGTACAAGTGGTGATTGCTATTCATGTTGTTCAATCTTTAAAACCGGTGCTTCTGTTGCCCTGTAACTTAAAATAAAAAAGAAATTGCTGCGTCAAGTAATTATCAGGTACTTGGTATTTCGCTTATCTTTATTTAAAGACAGAATAACACCAAAATCTGTCAACAGAAGCACAACAGTCTGTTAGAAATTGTGACCCTACTCTGCCTGGAAATTAAACGCAATATGCAGCATCTATATATTGTCAGGTACTTGGCGAATAATGTTAACAACAATCACTTGTACAAAGTAACATTTACGCAACTGCACCCCCTACAGTCACACTTTAGGATGGTCACGACTCTTTTCACATTGTTTTCACGGCGTCATTATGTTCTAGACCTTATGGAAGGGGAACATTTGACTAATTATTGGTCTTAGAAAATGTGCAATTAGGAGATCATGACCTTTGCCCCTGATGCAACACCAAGTCCTGTGTGTATATACATTTTTTTATTAATATTTTTGAATGAGATGAAAACCATTCGAGCTGACTTCAAGTCAGAATAGTCAGCTCTGTCATTTTTAAAAAATCTTTAAATGTTTAAAACCAATTTCAATTCTCTGTAAATCTGTGACTGGTTAAACATATTGTGAATGCAGCACGTGAACAATCATCCACATCTTTATATAGATGCAAGTTGTCAGTTGAAAAGTCACAGGGTGAGTTATGCGTTGCCTGAACACACATGAAACATGGGAAGGACGAAAAGGGGCGGGGTTGGCTGTACATTGTGTTCTTTCACGTCTTCAGACGGCCTACTCAGGTTGCCGGGTAAACCACATGTATGTACGCACACACAGGGGGTGTGGATCATGCTAAAGATAAACGTATGTACTGTGTGCATGTGTACACTCTGGTGTGTGTGAGAGAGAGCTCTAGGTAGGAAGAGATTAGGCTGAGGCAGTGTTTGGGATGCAGGGTGGTTTTATTTACGGCCTCCTCTGCATGCACCACTGGCAATCCTTTTAAACACCAGCAAATCTTTTCAGTGTGTACGGGCTGCAGCCAGCCACAATCACAGCCACAAAAAATAGTCTATTAAGATGCATTTGACAGATCCTAAGTAACTGACGTGTGTGTGTTGAGGAACTAATTCATACCAATTCAAGCCCGCTAGATCAATTTATTTGTAGAGTTTGTTTTTTCAGATCGTGAAGCAGGAAGTGTTTCAGTGTTATTGGGGGATTTAATTTAAGGGACAATTTGGTGTTTAGCTTGGCCGCTGCTAAATCTTTCCATCTCCTCTGCTGCAAATGACCATGGCTGTATTGTGTAACTGGATTAAGGGATGGAGACATGTTGACGCTATCGGAGTGCACTAGTCTTTGTGCCAAGTACTTGTGATGGGACAGTTTCCTGAATAAAACACCCACAAATTATCAAATTTATCGTACTTTCCCTCCGATTTTCGTTTATTATTGATGCTCAGTTTGGATCTCATGACGCAAAAGGCAAATGCCCTGCATATGTCCAATCAGTAGTTGGATTGAAGGTGCACACGACTCCATCCTAGTCCTAAATTACAGTTGATTCTTATTTATATAAATTTCAGTAAATGTAAACCTCTCTGCTGAGGGTCAGCTAGCTGTTGATCAACTTTCCAAACTAACCCTGTAACTCTGCCCTTGTGTCTCTCAGCAGCTCCAGTGCGACACATGGCCTTCGGGATCCCTGGAGGCTCCAGCAACATGGCGTACTTTGTTCTCTGTGGAGGAGGCCTCACTGCTGCAGTCGTCTATGTGAGTATCTGTTGCTCCACTCCAGGTTCACCCGACCTGCAACTCTGCATTACTGCCATTTTTCCTTGGGATATTTCTTAAAGTGGTATTCCACTCAAAATCTGTCCTCTCAGTGTCTGTGGTGAGAATAACTGAAAGACTTTGGATGGAATTGGATTACTTGAATGCTCCGGAAGACTTGGCCCTCTCCTTATTCCACACAGTAAATGACATTAAAAAGTGAGCATGTAATTCTCAAGGAACTTAATAGATTTAATCAGAATGCAAAATTTATTTTAAGTACACTTTCTATGTTAAGAAAAAAAGTTGTTAAAGTGTCAGGGTACGGGCTTAAGGACATCCCGTCGTCCTGGGGCCGAAAAAAATGGGATCGGGGAGGATGGAAATTAATTTTGGGACTAGATTTGAAAGAAGAATGACCGGCGGTGAAAATTATGATTTTGTGTAGTGCACATTTCTTATTAAACCTCCTTGGCAACATAAACAAATGCGCACACACTGTCAGTGCCCCTGATCCTTAACTTAGTTGTATTGTTAACATTCAAATCAAAACAAAAGTGCAAATTATAAATGACAAACCAATAAAATTACTTTTTAAAATGGAAAGACAATGTTTTGGATAAATTATAAATTTATGAACAAAAATAAACAAATTACTTTTGATGTTCGACTATAATAAAGGTCACGAAGGGTGAAAAGTTAGTTGAGAGAGCCCTGATTATACTGCCACTCTACTGCCATGTATTGATAATTGACTTATAAATGTAGGAGGGCATCATTCACAAGAAGACGAGATATGTGAATCCATGTTGTGCAATGATTGACCTCCACTTGTGATTCCAAACCATAAAGATCAGCACTAGCTACTTGTGATCATCCAATCTGTAGTTATACAGTGCGGTGTCTTGGCTGGTGTAAACTGTGAGCCACTTAAACATGCATCCTCAGGACAGACTGGACTATGTGTGGCAGACATCACCACAGCTCAGACACTGAAGGACATACAAGGTTCTTTGTGCTTTCTCCAGACAATAGCTGTCAGGCTCTTGTGCAAAGCACAAGTGTATATCGGCTGTGTTTGTTCATGTCAGACAAAATGTCAATGTAAGCTGGCATTTTGTAATACTGTTAACCATTTTGTACTGTTATCATTTGATGTGTGCTGGAATGTAATAAATGCATATCTGCCCTCCTTTCTTTCAGGCCTACAAGACAGTCAATGGTGATACTGAGCGCTATGAGGACAGACTCGCCAGCATGGACTCCACGGCGAAGGGTCAGTTGCTGACACACACAAAAAAGCATTTCCAAATAATACTACAGAAGGTCCAAAAATAACACCATTTCTTGTAAATTTCATTATTTAAATTTCAGGCTTTCATATATACAGCAAATTCCTTGATTACAGATGAGACGGAGTCTACAGTCATGCTAGTGCCTTTTTATAATTGGCACTTAAGTAGCCTACATTAGTTTTGCAGGTATTTGGTCATAAACCAAATTATTGGACAAATGTTTGACAAATCTGTACGATTATTGTTGATATGTTTGTCTGGACCATAGTGGTGGACCAACATTGCCATCTTAAAGCCATGCTGCTAGCATGGCTCTGTATCCAGGTTGTTTTTGTTTTTTTTGACAAAGCTAGCTAACTTAAAAATACCAAACATTAAATAAGTAGTTTGATCAACTCTAAACAAGAATATTTCAGTGTTTTGTTGAGGCATTTCATGAAAGATTAATAGTACTATAGCCTACAAAAGAAAGTGTGTTTCACATTTTCCCAGATCACTGTCTTTTATCTTTTGTTAATATTTTTGAATCAGCCAGATTTTGATTGCGTAACTACCTTTTGGCTTTTAGAGAAGTATAATGTGACGTTGCTTTTACTCAATGCACATATGTACTGAGGAGTTGAATAACTGGACCGTTCTGAGAAATGGAAAGAGGGGGGGGAAGCAGAAGATCTTTCTGTATTTCCTAGTTGGTTCTGGCTTCACCACCCAAATATCAAACATGGTAGAATGATCACTCTCAATAGCTTTATCTTGCCTGTCTGTTTCGATTTCTGTCTGCAAATTATTTGTCTATTCAGCCAGTATGAGCCCGGAGAGATTGTGGCTCGGCGCCCAGAGCGGCTAACTAGCCTGTAATGGGGATGAGCAGCGGCTGCCCCTGGTTCAGTTGTGTACATGGAGCCTGGAAGTGTTGTTTTTGGTCCCAGGGGTATAAAGCTCTGCTCCCTACAGCGCTGGAGAGAGTGCTCTGCTCTGGCTTTAAACAGGCCAGTGATCACGTTATGTAATCGAGCAAAAAACGTCCTGGAAACTAGGTCACAGAAACATCTTGATGCACGTCGTGATGGTGGTTAAAGTGATTGTGATCGAGGATCATATTGTCCTGACACATTTAATCAGAGTACACATCACTGAGAATCATTACAGTGCAATTTAGTGTGCTGATCTGCACAGTCTTGTTTGGCTGCTGAATTTTCTTAACTCTAGTATCTTATATTACGTCACATGTCTGTGTTGAACCAATATAAAAAATTAAAATATTTAATCACATGATTGTCCAAAGTTAAAGGCAAATTAATTGCACATTTTTTAGCTGTTCAAAATGTACCTTAAAGGGAGATTTGTCAAGTATTTAATATTATCAACATGCGAGTGGGCAAATATGCTGCTTTATGCAACTGTATGGAAATATTTCTTATTGGAAGTAAAAAAAATGATCACAACAATGACAAATATTGTCCATAAACCCTCACCGGTACTGCATTTAGCATAACAAAATATGCTCGAATCACAACATGGCAAACTGCAACCCAACAGGCAACAACAGCTGTCAGTGTGCTGACTTGACTATGACTTGCCCCAAACTGCATGTGATCATCATAAAGTGGGCATGTCTGTAAAGGGGAGACTCGTGGGTACCCATAAAGCTAGCAACATTTAGTATGCACACGCGATACAAGATTATATAACCATCATAGTGGATCCACTGTGGTTTCATTATCAAGTTCTTGTTTCACTATTTCAACTATTCAGTTATAAATCATTTGGTTACACTAACTGGGAGATGATGTTAGAAAGTATTAAATATTAGCTGTTGGTTCTTATAGGCTGACACTCTGAAACATTTTTATTTCATAGAGGTGTGCCCCTTTTATAAAATAGTGTTTATTTCTATGGGTGGTGTTTTGTTGATGAACTGGTCAGTATTCTTGTTGCTGGAAAGGCCAACAGTTCTATTTATAGCAATCTGTATGGGCACTGATCCAGCTCCTTGGTACTGATGCTCTTCATCAGCAGAAGATTTTCTTTTTCAGATGCCAGAACTGATGGTTATAGGTGGGATGGTAACATTCTTTACTGTGAGGGGTAAACATGCAATCAATGAGGATGATAGAAATACCAACCTTTTCCACGCATGATCTTTTTTCCCCCGTTGATAATGAGTGTTCAGGGTTGTGTACTGTACTGATGTGCATTCCTTTCAGATGTCCATTAGCATTTTTAAAAGCCTATTTGCCAACGTTATTTTGTAAATGCATATTCAGTAATGGAACATTTAAACTACATGCTCTGTAAAACTGCACCTTAGCTCAGCTTCTAGCTTGGATTTTGTGCTGGGGTCATTCAACTTTGACAAAAAAACGTACTCCCTATTGAATGATTGCAATTGTCTAATCGGTACCCAAAGTAAATACTAAATGCCGTTTTCCACCTCTACTGTTTAAGGATCGGTATGAACTAAAATTGTACATTGCATTACTACATAACCTGTAGATATTGAGAACAACATCTTCAGTGAGGTCATAAGTTATATATCTGTCCTGAGGATAACATGCTAGGATTAAGGATTATCCTTCACTTTACTTGCATTATGCTGCTTTACATTTTTAGACCTTAAAGACCTAATGTCTTGACCTTCAACCCAACAGTTGTTGACAGGAGTTGTATACTTCAGATCTGACCTTTTTTGGCTGGACCGCAGAGCCCTATAAACGCAAAAGTCTGTCACCATACACGGTCCGGCCATATACTCGGTTTTAACCGATTCTTGTCACAAAGGTCTTAAAGCTGAAGTAGGCAAGATTGGAGCAAATATGATTTTATAAAAAAAAAAAAAAAAAAAGTTATTTTTATAAAACGGCCACTATATCCTGATATTAGCATGAGACGGGTAGTCTAAAAAAAAAAATCATGTGCCTCTGTGTGCTCCTAATGGCATCTCCAGGATTCTTGTCCGGAGACGAGAGGAAAACAAAGCTGATCTGAAGTCTGCCGTCCAGCCTCCCTCTGAGTCAATCACTCACGAACTCCGACCAAACGTTCAAACTAGGCATCGCTGATCAAGATCTGAAGGGGTTTATTTTACAACAATAACCCGCTAGCTGTACGTTATCCCGGGTATTACACAGCTACTTACTTCAATCAATCAATTTGACACAAAAATGGTCCTCCAGAGTCCGACATCAGAACTGCGTCCATGGCAACTGTCTGTTATACATAGCAAAGAAATATAACAGACCGGCTATAAAGAAATAACAGACCATCGAACGCTCTGATTGACAAATCAGAATCGAGTAATCAACAAAGCTGTGTAATACATATGCATATTGCACTGGCTGTTCTTTCAAATTAGTTTGGTTTAATTTTTCCTGATGCACATAGCAATTGATGAAAAGAAACAAGTCATGAAAGGTTGGTATTTATTTATTTATGCTCCCAATCTCTTAATCTGCAGCACCAGAAGTAGCAGCTCCTGCAGCTGAACCCGCCCCAGTTGAGGAGGCAGCGCCCGCTCCAGTTGAGGAGGCGGCCCCGGCGCCAGAGGTCGTCGCCGAGGTCGTCGCAGAGGTCGTCGCCGAGTCTGTCCCTGCTCCTGCAGAACCAGTAGCAGAGACCGCTGCCGAACCCGTCGTCGAGGCCGTCGCTGAAGTAGCAGCTGAAGTAGTTGTCTCTGAGGTGGTCGTTGCCGAGCCAGCAGCCACAGAAGAAGCCGCTCCAGCTGTAGCGGCGGAGGCAGTTCCTGAAGCCGCTCCTGAAGCTGCGCCCGTCAGCGTGGAAGTTGCCGCCACAGAAGAGACCCCAGCAGAGGCCCCCGCGGCAGAGAGCGCTGGTACGGCAGCAGTAGATGAAGCCCCTCCCGTTCCCCCCGCTGAGGCAGAGACTGGCTCTGCAGCCCCCGAGGCTGAGGCCGCCGCCCCTGCTGCAGAGTTGGCTGCATAAAGCTGTGACGGTGCAGTAGTTGCCCAGAAAGTAGGGCTTGGGAGTTAGTCGTGCTGTGTCCCACCTCTCTGGCCCCAGGATGAAAAAAGGACTCATGAACCCCTATTTTTCTTCCAGTTGGTTAATAAATACCAGTTAGAGGTTCATCAGTCCAGTTTTCGGGTACTTTCCTTCCCTTACCTCACCCCAACCTTCAGACCCAAACCAGAACATTTGGCATTTAGGCTGTCTGTTTAGATTCAGTTTGGAAAATTCAAGTTTCTATAGGAATTTTATAACCAGAGCAAATCCAAATTATGGTTTGGCTACTGTACAGTCGATAGAGGAGTGTCGAACTAGGTGATTATAAGGGATAGAACGGAGTTGATGACTAATGTTCTCTGTGAAATGTTGTTCCAAGTGCCCTTAAAACATGACAAATTTGCCTCTTTTTTCCTTATCTAAAGATGTCCGCACGGTGAATGAATGTAGCCCATTTGATAAGTTGTCTTGTCTCGCTCCAACATCGTTTGCACTTGGGTCGTCTTCTGCTCAGCGAATCCTTACTTCCAGCTATCATCCCACGACTCTTTGCTCTGGTTAGGATTATCATGCAAACGTGACAGAGATGGAACACATTCAGTTTGACCAAATACCATTTCGCTCTTCTTTTCCTGGCTTCAGCGCTTGCCTAGTTTTCTTGATAGTCTTTGCACATCTCCTCTTATCGTAATGACCATATTCTCTTTTTTTTTTTTCTCTCTCTCTCGCACGTTCAAATACTTTTACCAGCCATGTACAAGATTTTTTTTTTT
>CAKALU010005338.1:0-10673 GCA_916700995.1 Hozukius guyotensis | reverse complement strand
ATAATGAGTTTCTAACGGGGATGACCGGCCTACTGCTCGGCAACACTACTGGTAAATCAGACGGTGTAGCATGTTGAAGTTAGCCAGCACAAAAGGACATAATCTAAATTAATTTAACACTAGTTTAACGTTAGAATAAATGGGTGTGCTTTGTCTCGACTAGCTCATGTTATCTGACCGGTTATCATAAGCTAACAGGGCTAGTTAAAGCTAGCTAATGCTAGTTCGAGGTACCGTTATTCACTGGCTTTTGTCATCTCCGGTGAGTATTTCTCCGAAAACAATATAATATTAAGACTACAAAGTGTGTCAAATGTACCAGAAAATGTATAAAGAACGACAAAGACTTGGTGGTTTGGTTGAAAAGTATTGGTGCTTATCCGTGCCAGTGCATGTTGATGGTGAGCAGCGGGCACCACCATGTGTACCACTCACACAGCTCTGCTTTATCCTCTCTCACTACACAAGGCCTGCTGGCTCTGCAGACTAACACACCCAGCATGCTTAATGTACATTTCATCCTCTCATCATGCAACCCTAGACACACACACACAGAGAGAGAGCATATACTGACCGTCATGTTGGCAAAGGTACCGCCGACAAACGATGCCCAGACGTATTTGGCGTCCGTGTACCCAACAATGGCCGCGTCCTGGCAGCTGCCATCAGCCATCAGGTTGTCCACGTAGGTTTGCCAGGACATGTTTGTTTCTGTGAAAATTGAGTTCTCTAATAAGATGGACAAAAAAATATACGTAGAGGGGGTCAAGTTAGATCACAAAACGTGTCTTGAGCTGACGAAGAAGAAGCTGTATTTATCGGTGGTTTAACGTGGGCCTCCAGCAAGCAAGAACCCCCCCGACTCCGTCACGTCCCGGCTTTCTTCTGGTCTACAGGCAACAGAGAGAAGAGTCGCTGCGATCGGACAGGCGCTTGGGTGTAGTCCTCCCTAAATCACTCCGCCCAGGTCGTGGTTCGCCCCTACTGCCTCATTGCATGATATATACTGCTGCGGCGGATGAATATATCGTGGCGAAAAAAGCAAGACAGACTATTTTTTTCTCTCCACCACATCAAAGATTTGTTTCAGTTTCACATTCTTTGTTATTATTTCATGACTAATACTAGTCAAAATGCACATTTACACACATTTAAATTTACAAAGCAGAGTTCTGTCATATAGTTTCAGGCTGATGTAAAATCTCTGAGATTTCATTTTCAAAGCAAACTGGTGCAAAAAAGTTGAATTACAAGGTATATCAAATTATTTTAAGACACAATTCACATTTACCTTATGATGATCACTGAAGCCACATTAGCCATCACCTCTTTTGTTAAGCACTAAATCACGGGTCATTTACAATATCTTCATGTCACTCTTGATTTAGTGCTTAACAAAAGAGGTGATGGCTAATGTGGCTTCAGTGATCAGAATAAGGTTAAAAACTTATTTGAATTGTGTATTAAAAATAATTTGATATACCTTGTAATTCAACTTTTTGCACAAGTTTGCTTTGAAAATTAAATCTCAAATCAAACTGGTGCAAAAAGTTGAATTGCAAGGTATATCAAATTATTTTTAATACACAATTCACATAAGTGTTTACCTTATGATGATCACTGAAGCCACATTAGCCATCACCTCTTTTGTGGAGCACTAAATCACGGGTCATTTACAATATCTTCATGTCACTCTTGATTAAAGATTTATAGCTACCTCACTTTAATCAGCTGGACAAATGGACACATGTACACAATCAGCAGATTTACCAAATCCATAATTTATGTTGGATTTTATTTTTGATTGTTCAGCAGTCCTTTGGGTAACTCATCATGCAGTGAAAGACAGGAAAACACCCTCAAAAGGGTAGCAATCAAAGTAGCAATCATACACTCTCATTATGCTATTTAGCAATTTTGGATATCCAATATACATGTCTTAAATATCTCTGGATGATGAGAGATATTGTGCTGTAAATAGCTTCCGCTTTTGGCAGGATAGAAACTAAACCTGTGTAAGTTATATTCCTCAAAGTAGGAGACTCTCTGAGGCTGCCATCCTTAGCGCTGTGTTGGAGAGAGAAGCTGTATTTCCATATATGTGTGCACGTTTACATTTTAAGCATAGTTTACTCTCCAGAATGTCTTCCAGTGATTAAGCAGCAGGGATGTTGTGTGGTTTCACTATTTTTTTCCCCATGAGTTTTCCACTATTTCAGTCTGGGATACATCTTCATAATGTAAAATCCTTGTGTGTACACTAAGTGTCATTAAATTGGTGAATTATTGTGGGGTAGAGCCTTTTTGGAGAATATTTGGTATTGTTCACACTGTTAGTGCTATTCAGCGTTGATAGACCTTTGCATTTGGTGAGCTCACATAAAAAGAACAAAACAGAAACCAAGACATCACATACATTAACTACACCGAGACATGAAACAAGTGGTAAAACAAAACAATAAAAACTTGATTCATTAAAGAATAATATAAATAGATAAACAATCCTATCCTTTCTCTCTCTAACTGTAAAATTAGCAGAACACAAAGACAGACTGTATAAACTGCAGAACTGAAAAGAAAAGCCGATGTTTAATTTAACTCATATATCTGAAATGCTGCATTACTTCTCTCATTTTTGTGAATTGATGTCTGTGAGGTTTATCCAGGGAAGATTTTTCCCTACTTCTGATAACTATATTTCAACACCATGCATCCTGTTTCACGCTTAGTAGCACAAGTTCACACCTGGGAGCTATTTCTATTGAGCAGGTGTATACAAGAGCTTACGGGCACCTTGTTCAAGAGCTTATAGGCACCTTGTTCAAATCAACCACAGTTAAGGAGTGAATGGAGAACATTAATCAGTGACTTTCACCGCTCAGATAAACCTCAAAGGACATCAGATCAATCATTTACATTCAGACTCGGTGTAAATATAAATGTAAGTAAGAAACTAGACAACAATCACAAGTGAAATGGCTTAACTTCACTTCACTGAGTTCATACTGCACAGATGAGACTGCTTATGTTTCTACATCATGTGACAATTTTATTTTTATCTAGAAACTTCCAGTGAATTCTTTCTCTTCTCTCCCTCCCTGGGAAGAATGAGTGCAGAAAAAAGTTATTAATTGACCAGGCAAAAGGAAGTGAGCGCGACTTGTCAATCAGCCAGCCACACCCATATCCTGTTCTCCCATTGGATGCCGTCAGTTTCCATGGCCACCTCTGTTTTGCACTTCTGCTCTGTCAAAATAGTAGCAGTCAGGCTGTGCATGAGTCATGGAGATACAGAAAGGAGCTAACTTGTTTGCTTTAGAAAAGGCTTGTTTTTTAGACAAAGCTGTTAGCATGGTGTATTGTCATCATATAACAGCTGGAGATAAACACAGCAAGTAGCAATCCTCGAGCTTTCCTGCAGGCTATACCTCCGATTTTTGTTTCTTTTTTTGCAGATACATGGAGTGCATATTTTTCCTTGCATGGTAGAAGTTTGAGCACATGATTTAAATTTACTGTGAAGTGCTAAAAACAAACCCCATAGTTTTCAGTGTTAAAGAGAATAGGAGTGCACACTCTGACTCTGCACTGTGGCTTCCTGTTGGCTCAGCAGCCAGATGCATATACCATGTGCCTGCAACTGATTTACAACTTAACACATTGTTATTTTTTCCGTCTTTCTTGCCTCTACTGTAGAGGCATGTAGAGGCTCTACATGCATACATTTCTGATGAAGTAGAAAACCTTAAGACTACATAGGAAGTAAAAGTAATGTAAAGGTTTTTGAAAGACACCAATACTTTCGCAGTGAAGCTGCTGACAGCCAGCATTGTGTGCCTTTATGGCCTGTGACCTCATAAAAAAAGGCGGTGCATACTTCCCAGTCATTCAGGCTGTTTCATTTCTGACCTCTGCATGTTTAAAACCAATAAGCTAACTTGTAAATCATCAGTTACATCACTAAAACATTTTATTTTGCATTTATATATTCATTGCTTTTAAAGGATAAGGCTGGCGATATTCTGTATTTTTATTGTTGTCAACAGATCCCATGAAAAGACCAAACAATGTGTAAGTCCATCCCTCAATACGCTCCAACTTCTCTTTTTAAAATAGCTCAAGAATTTCCTAAAACAGCTTGGCACTGTAACTTTTAGCAAATGTTACTCAAACAGGAGGAAATTGTGTATGCTGTATCAACGTGGAGCTAATTTTAGATACTTCTACTGGGTAGATTAGTAATGGAGTACTACATCATATCATGTGTTTGTTTGTTTATAGGTGAAAAGTAACTAGTATAAGCGGCAAATACATATTTTTATGTAAAATGTTAATCTAAAAAATTAATTAGTGACTACAGCTCTCAGATAAATGTAGTGGAGTAAAAAGTACAATATTTACCTCTGAGATATAGTGCACTAGAAGTAGAAAGTAGTACTAAAAGTGTTCACAGTAAAAAAAAATAGTATATTATGTTTACAGTGAGAGTAGGATTGACTCATAAGAAACTACAGTATGCACCTTGGTAGCCGAGGGGTTACAGCACATGCCATATAATCGCAACGTCCCAGGTTCTTTGTTGCATATCTTGCCCCTCTCTCTCTCTCTCCAAATTCTACACTGTCAAATAAAGGCGAAATGCTAAAAAAATGGCAGGCTAATGAAGGTCATGAACATGTCACCCGGTGCAACGGTATGGCTCATTCATGTGTTTTTAATAGTCTTTGGACAACAACCGAGGTCTCTGGCACAGAGAAATATCAGGTATATCAGGATTTGGCTACACAGGCAGTACTTCTCAATAGGATCTTAATAAGATCTGTGGTTTTGGTCTTTGAATGAGACTGTTTTGTTTCTTTTTTAAACAGAGTTTATTTCTGAATTTTGTTAATACAACTCTGACAATCCACTGCACAAACATGCTTGGACTGATAGATATCCCACCCATGACAATACCCAGAGGGCACTCACAAAAAACAAGTGTACAAAAATAAATATAAATAAATAAATAAATACACACAAATATACAAATAAAATAAAATAGTCATAGTAAAAAATAAAATAAAAAAATAGATAAATAAATAAAATAAAGATAAAATAAATAAACAATGATAAATTGTTAGAATGAATGAGACTGTTTGACAGTAAAAAATATAGAAAATCAATAGATTTATCCTTTAAAATCTTTTCAAATGTGGGCTTTTTAGTGAAAAAAAACTGTAGAATCCCATGATATCTCACCAGCCGTGTCAGTTTAAGGGACAATATGAGGTCTTTGTTAGTTTGTCAGTTTGTCAGCTGTTGTTTTTCCTCATATTTCTGTAAGGCCGTAAAACTCTCACCCTTTGGTCTAATAGGCGTTTTTCACAGAAGACATTTTGAATTGTCACAGCAGGAAAAGCACAGGTCTAAATAATGAAGTTAATGACAGCTGAATTCCATTTAGCTGCTTTGATTTCAGGTTCCTGATATTGCGCATGCTGGCTCACCGTCACGCTCACCGGGACACTTGAATAGAGCAGAGCCATCGTTAGTGTTATTAGTAACACCTGTGCTTTTCCTACTGTGACAAGTCAAAATGTCTGCTGTGAGAAAGGTCTAATTAGCACAGATGTTTCTCAACACAGCTACCTCAGGTATATACCCAGTGTTAATTGATACGTTTACACTGAAATGAGTACAAGAGTCGATCAAGAGTAATCATTAATCAATATTACAAGCAACCAACCAACAGGAAAGAGGTCAAAGGTCAGAGCCACAGCTGCCTGCGGGGTTTGAAGTTATTAGCTTGCAGTCCTTACTTTAACTCTGACCCTGCAGAAGCCTCTGCTTTGCCTTGTATAGTCTATATAACACAATTCAGGCCATTTCTTCACCTCAATTGGACAAAATTATTTATTCATGACCCTAGTTCACTCTTTGTCTTGCGTAGCAGTAGAAGAAGTAGACCCTATTTTTAACTCACACAGATGAACGCTCTCTAAGGTCGATATGCTTTGGTGTATTTTTAATAAGGCGTGTCACTAAATAAATAATTTTCACTCCATGATCTTGGGATTCAAGCTCAAATCACACCATTATTACATATATTTTTCATTTTCATAAATATTGAACTCACTCGACAACTCACTATAACTAAACAAGGTGAGTGACGCTGCTGTAAATTGGTGTTAATATAGAGAAATTCCTCATACTTTTCCTTACAGAGTTTCATCAGTGTGAGTGTGGGGTTTCCTGAAACAAATCTCAACACAACAACCATGATTTAAAAGAAATCAAGCTTTCCGTTGTCATGCCTTCCTCTGGAGCGGCTCGGCACTGTAAGGGCATTAAATATTGAGCAGCAGCAGGTAGGGAAGATGGTGCTCTGTTCCTAGAAAATGTCTCCTCTCTGCTCACCAGGTCCCAGGTCTGTCACACACAAAGGAAATCAATAGCAGCCAATAGTAGGGGGGGGGCAAAGGATGCACACGTCCTCACCATTTGAGAGATACAGTGGGAAGCATCTAACACATGACTTGTCAGAGCTGGAAAAATACCATTGTCATTTGATAACATATCTCTTTTGGGATAAAACATGCTAAAACATGCTCCAGTAACCTTTGCCCTCTGAGAAAGGTCAACATGGGAGATCAAAGGTGGTCCATCTGCACGGCCAGTGGAGTCAGTGTGCAGCGTACAATGAGGCAGTCTCTTCAGAGACCTTCACCCCCCCCCCCCATCTGTGGAATGGATCAACACCCCCATTGATCACGACTGCAACGCGTGGATGTCACACACACATGCAAATTAACTCTGGAAAGCACACGCACACATTTGCTCATATAGACACGTCAAATGTTGGTATGCAAACGCACACAACGCTTAGTCACCACACACACGCACACAAGGTGAGATTACGTAAACCCGGGGCACGCGGAGGGCAGTGGGTTAGTGTGGATTTGAATAGCGATGAAGCGGTCAGAAGGCCTCACCCACAATGGACAGCTGAAGAAAAAAAACTAAAAATAACACAGACTTAAGAAATACAGAACAATTATCTCCTCCTTTGTCAATGATAAAGGTATCACAATTAATTTGTCATATACTGATATTTAAAAATGTCTAATAAGTCCATGAAATGATGCATATGCTCAGAAATGTGTAGTAAAAGCACTTCCAGCTAAACTCGGCCCGCCTTGTTGTTTCCTGTTCTTCCTCTAGGTTTGTAAACCTCCTTTTTCTTTCGCTCTCTCCATAAAAAGGTATGAGGAATGTGGATCATCCAACACCCACATTTTGTTTTTCTCAAAGAATGTCAGCACAGTAAAAAAAAAAAAAAAAAAGACAAATGAGCTCCTCTGATTTCATGTGTTTTTATGCTCTTTAATTATCAAAAGCATGTAAAGAAAACCCGTCATTAGGCCTTCTTTTAATACATTTAACAGGAATAAACATGTTTAGCCCGTCAAGAAGCTCAAAGTTGTTGTTCTGCACGGCAACAAGCAGTGTACATCCAGTCCTACTTATTCTGGTAGCAGCGTGGTATGATAATGTACAGACTAGATATAAAGCCCCACTGTTCTGCACAGATGAATAGTCATGATTCATAGTGGAGGATGAAGTGAGTCTCACTCTGGATGGACATTTTCATGGTCTGATCAGTTTCACTGCTTTACTCAAAGTCTCTCTTAACTTTGTCTACTTTATGATGTTTTTTAATCATGATGTTTCTTCATTTTTAGTAAATTCAGAATTGGATTGAAACATGGCCGTGTTTCTTATTTACTGAGCTATATTAAGACATTTCCAGTTTTACGTCTAAGCCGCAAAGAATAAGTGAATATACCCAAATCATAAATAGTTAAATAATTAAAGAATGGGGCTCTATTTGCAGAAATGGAATACAATATTCATAACTATATTTTCATTAGTGTATAATCACCTGAAACTAACAATCGTTGTGTTTTCGTTAGCTTTGAATGAGCCCTTCATATCTACATAGGGAGCAGGTCCTCTTCACGGAGTCCGCCATGTTGTTCAAACCAAACTCTGAGGCTACGTTTCAAATCACATACTTTTTCTTTTTACTTTTAGTACATACTGCAGCTGCCCTTACAAAGTGTGTATTGTTGCATGCAGTATGCATAAAATTGGGACATACTGCTTCCTCATAACATTGCTCCTTGAACTTTGACCCTCTTGCTCATATAACCGCTGCGCAGAGGATTGTGGATCAGAATAGCCAGAACAGCATGCTGCAAAATGCTACAGATGTAGTAGGACATCCTTGTATTTTTGGCATACCGCATTTGACATACTATGTATTGGGACATACTAAATCTTTTTCTGGTATACTAAATAGCATGTATGGGTATTGGAACGCACATGGGCTCTAGCGAGCGTTTTTTTACGTTACCTGAAGGCCACCGCAGTTCTCCGAGACGCTTGTGAAACTGCGGTAACGTGAGCTGCAGAGTACTAAACCAGCCGCCGTCTGATTGCTGTGGCTCCTAAAGTTGTGTTATTATGGTATGGATGGCCTCTGAGTGAGGCGAACGGCGTTACCACGGTTTTGCACTCGACGGCTCACATTACCGCAGTCTTGGAAAGGGAGGAGTGAGCGGAGGGATACTCAGTTGGTTGCAATCTGCAACCACACCACTAGATGTCGTCAAATCCTACATATTGTACCTTTAAGACATTTCCATTCTTACATTTAAATCACAAAGAATAAGTGAATATACCCAAATCATAAATGGTTAAATAATTAAAGAGGGGTGGTGTGTTTTTCATGAAGCCTGGCCGAAACAAGTCCCCCTTTAAATCCCCCTAGTTACAATAAATGGAGGGGTTTTCAGCGGCTATGAGCCAAAGCATGGCTAAAAGACCATTATCCTTTTATTTAGTACAGCTTTGATATATATACTCACGCCAGTAGTACAGTAATATTGTAAATCATAATATAAACCTACTGTATAACCTAGGAATGTACAGTGGCATGCACATGGTCATCTGCCAGGTCCAAATTCTTCTGGTTTTGTGTTTGTGGTAAAGTTCTCACTGTTTTGATGTTTCTGTACTGCAGAAGAAATCACCTGTCAGTCAGTCCAACAGTGTGATGTTTCCCTTGAATTTTCTGTTCTGATGAATTTTGAGTTTCTGTGGGATGTCGCTGTTCTCTTTTACTTTTATGCTACCTGCCTGCCTCCTCTAGCATTTATTCAAGACATTCAAAACCGCATCACTTCTGTGGACCATAGGATTGTTTCCAGGAAAGATTTATTATTTGATGCTCAACAGTAGCAAAAGTTAAAAGCTTTCATGCACCAACAACAGGTGGCATCACTGTTGTGTTGTGTCTTCTAGTGTTAAAGAAGAAAATAATAATTAAATAATATTTATTTATGGGAGATTGTGTCTTTAAATTGGAAATACACAGAACAAAATGTTAAGATTTTACCACCATTATATAATGCTGTTTGCACACCAACACCTGAGATTCCTGTCTTTTAAAGCCAATATTTGTACATGTTTTTATGTTATAGAATCTGTCAAATTATTCCAGTAGCATACATTTTGTTTGTAGAAAAATGAGACCATGACAGTGAGTCTATGCATTGTTTTCATCTCAGTTTCCACAGGTCAGGTCCAAGGAGTACCTGAAATTCGTATCAAGAGGTCTGTCACATTTGCTGTGTTAAATCTGCGTACTTTAAAGTTACAGATGCAACACTTCATCACAGATGTTTTCCCCACCTTGGTGCCTTGCATGCACCTTTTACACTTTTAACTTCCCACATCTGACTGTAAAGGAACTCAGCTAAACCCTCTGTCATGGTGTCGCAGTTGGAATAGAAGCATCCACCGTATACTGTGGCACTCAAGCACTTACTGTCAAATGGAAAAAGTGAACTTTTCATTTCATTCAGTGGACTTTAGAGCAACTTCTAAGTGGGTTTTCTGGAAGATGGAGAAAAAAAAACAACCTGTTCATTTATGGGGGGGAAAAAATCCTGGAAACCAAAACTGAGAGGCGCCACTGAATTGCGTTTGTTTTGTTTATTTTACAGCTCATTTGAGTACCCCCGCAGTAAACATATGTCCAAATGCCTCCAGTCAGGTGTGCATGATTCTGAAGGTGACAAGTTGTTTTTTCCATTCGTCAATGATGAAATCCCCTTGAAAGGTGTGAGTCAACAGTTCAACAGCTGGTTTGTCCTTTGACCACCACACCCACTGATACGGACACGTGTTAACAGGTCATATATGAAGCTCACACATCTGCACACATGCCTCAAAGCCGCCACGAAAGTCTTCCTAGAAGAGCGGCTGTCATTTACAAGTCAAATGAACTATAAATGGAAAGTCCCACTGCAATGTACAGCACTATGTGTGTTTATGTATGTCTTATAATAATCATTATATCCTATAATAATAATAATAATAATAATAATAATAATAATAAAAATAATAATAATTATAGTTTTTCATGATGCCATAATGATGCAAACATGAGTAAAGTAATATGATTTCATGTGACATTTGGCATCTCTATGGTTCTGACCACCATTATATTGAACTGCTAAACTATATGTCATATTATCAATATATATGTATACTTTTATTTAAAATGATTTTTTTTCATTATAGATAGATAGATAGATAGATAGATAGATAGATAGATGGATAGA
>CAKALU010005325.1:5635-36534 GCA_916700995.1 Hozukius guyotensis | reverse complement strand
AACACGACAATAACAACACCAAGAATCCTGGCTGCTTTCATTTCAGATTTGTTAGCAATTACTCTCCCTGAATACTGGAGAGTGACAGCTGCAATATGAGACCGCATGGCACGAGCCTGAGTCACAGCCACCACAAATACTCTCATATAAAGAACTATGATGACAGTGACAGGACCAATAAAGGACAAAATAAAATCTGCAAGTCCAGCAATGTAGTTAATGACAATAATACACTCCCCTGAGCACGAATTATACCTGCCTGGTTGTTCCAGGTTATCCTTCAGCACCAAAATGTGGCAACTTTCTTTCAGTAGGAGTGACTTAACTTCTCCCTTCTGTAATTACTTTTTCATCTATCTTTATTAGGCTTTACCCTGTATTTCACCTCCTCTTCCCCTATATTCCTGTCTTATAAAGAATGACAATTTCCATGTTGGAGTACAGTGTGTGGTTACTATTATGCCATGATCTTGGTTAAAATATTGATGTATAGATATGTTAAAACTTATTATAATAAAGAGGTTTAACTTGTTATGTGTTCTGTCATGTGTCATTGAACTCAAGCCCTGTAGCCCTCACTGTTCCCCAGTCACCTGCCCCTGCAGTTGTCACTGATTCTCTGTTGGCCCACCTCAATAGTCGTCTCTGATCCCTTGTCGTGAACCCTTAAAAATGTTTCTGATCTCCAGGCGGCTACATGCTGTGGTCTCTAGCCAGCTTTCCTTGCCAGGCTGCCCCTGCACCTACGGGCCCCCTCAGCCGGTCCCTTGTCCAAACCTCCAGCCGGATGTCCTAGATCAGCCAATTAGGTCTCCCTCTATGAGTCTCCCAAGTGTTCCACTGTGCCTGTTTCTGTGACCCTCCTGCAACTTGGTTTTGCCAAAGACTCTACCCTCCAGGGCGGTTCTGTCTGTCCTTAAAGCCAGCCGGCGGAGTTCCTGTGTGGTTCTGTCTGTGCCTCTGGCCTCTTGTTCTCTGTCCTGAGCTGCCCCACCTCGAGCCAACAGAACCACATCATCTGCAAAGAATAGAGAAGCCATTTTGAGGTCCACAAACCGGACACTCTCCTCCCCCCGGCTGCACCTTATGAATAAAAATAAATCAATGTTGACTTCTGGTTTCACACGGGACACAAACGCTTGTAAAAACGCTCTCCTGGTAGTCTGGTATTTTTTGACCCGCCCACCTTTCTTTATATTTCCTGGTTCATGATTACGTGAATTACACACAAATCCATTTTGTGGGATACATACGAATTACATTGCATTACTTTTCATAGATATAGCTACACACAAACCTTAGAGCCCCGCCTGAGGATCTGAGGTTGCACTCTGGCTCTTAGGGCTGATATGATCTGGTCTCTTCTTTGTTCAAAGCCAAGCAGCTGCGTTTTGTAGCAGCAAAAGGCGTGGGATGTTTTTTGGCTTAACCCTGAAGACAGTGCATTGCAATAATTTAACCGAGATGAAATGAAAGCATGAATGACCTTCTCGAGATCAGGTCTTTCAGGTCAAACTCCCATTACTTTCTGAGACAGAATAGAGACAGAATACACCAAGTGAGAGATGGAGGGAAGTGATGAAGACTGAGATGAAGATGACCGCAGACAGCAAAGTGGAGGGGAGGGACTTCAGTCTCTGGAGTCGCTGGAGAGAAGTAGTAGCAGTAGTAGGAGAGATAAATCAGTTGTACAACAGATAGCTTTGGTGAAAAAGCTGCCAGTAGCTTCTTGCCACCTCTGTCTGAAGATGGACACACCAGAAGGAGCTGAACTCTGCTTTCCACAACTCCTCAACAGTTCCTGCAGGAAACCCATGCCGCTTCAGTCCGACGGCATGCTTGTTCTCATTCTGCTGTCTTTCATTTCTCTGCTCACTGCAGCTCTCAACATGCTGGTCATCATCTCTATCTCCCACTTCAGGCAGAGATAAACTCACTCACCATAAACTAACATATTTTCATCTTGAAAATTTACAAGAATTATATGTCTTCCTTTTAATGTGCATGTTCCAGCTAATAATGAATTCGTGTTTAATCCTTTTTTTTTAAATATTCAAACACAATGTTGTGTGACAAAATATTTAAAGCAGGCACTCCAGAATACATTCATGCACATAAGAATGTCTTTGCTACTGCTGCTGTTGCTAACAAGCTATACCATTGATGATAATCTCATAAGTGATGCTATTCTTCCTCTCCAGGCAGCTCCACAGCCCCACCAACCTCCTCCTCCTCTCCCTGGCTGTCTCAGACCTCCTTGTGGGCCTCCTGCTGATGCCGGTTGACATCCTTTTAACAGAGGCTTGCTGGTTCCTGGGTGACCTCATGTGTGCTCTGTATTATGTTGTAGATTTTATCATTACCTCTTCTTCGGTTGGAAATATGGTGCTCATATCAATTGATCGTTATTTGGCTATTTGTGACCCTCTACATTACACCACAACAGTTACTATGGACAGAACAAAAATCTGTGTTTGCCTGTGTTGGATTTGCTCTATTCTCTATAACAGTCTCATTTTACAGGACTTTTTGAGACAACCTGATTCACAGAATTCCTGCTATGGAGAGTGTGTAGTTGTCCTTAACCATATCACAGGAAATGTTGACTTTGTCTTCACCTTTATCGGCCCAATTACTGTCATCATAGTTCTGTATATGAGAGTATTTGTGGTGGCTGTGACTCAGGCTCGTGCCATGCGGTCTCATATTGTAGCGGTCACTCTACATCGTCCAGTGGCTGTAACTGCTAAGAAATCTGAGATGAAAGCAGCCAGGACTCTTGGTGTTGTTGTAGTTGTGTTTCTGATATGTTTCTGTCCATATTACTCTCCATCCCTTATAGGGGAAGAAATTGAAGACAGTAGTTCGTCCTCAACATTTGTAGTCTGGTTGCTGTATTTCAACTCCTGTCTCAACCCTGTGATCTATGCCTTTTTTTACCCTTGGTTTAGAAAATCTATTAAACTCATAGTTACCCTTAAGATATTGCAACCTGACTCTTGTGATACTAAAATACTATAGAGACAGACTGGTGAGTAAATATCAATAAAGCTTTCTGTGAAGATGGACACATATTTGCTGTTGTTATTGAGTCACTGAAGTAAAGTCAAAAGGTGTAGTGGCTGGAGAAACATAATTATTCTTGTTTATATTTCCAAACCTTCATGAATCATGTTCAATATCAGACAGTCAATTGTGTTCATTGTCATTATCGCATCTGAAACTGTCTATAATCCAACGTGCTTCATATTGTGGCAGTGATATTCATGTCAGTATTTTAGGCCTTTAGCTTACTGCAGAGTAATAGTGGATATTTGTGTATTGGAAGCTTAGTGAAAGCTTAGTAATAGGGTACAGTACATTATTTATTTTTTTAAATATATATACAATAATGTTAGTTATACTTTGTGAATCATGCAATAAATGCAGGGACTGGTGTTTTTCTACTGAGGGCTGAATTCTGAAACCAACATTATATGTGCGTGCTTCAGTTGTTGAAGAGTAATTGTGTATTAATCTCTTATAATTAAACTGCATAGGGACCCACAACAACATTTAATGTGTAGGACCTGTTAGACATTAGTTTTTCCTCATTTGCATTGGCTCAATTCTTGAATGAGAATCATGTTTTTCAAAACAATAAGTTGAAATCTCTGAACAATTAGTTTGTTGTTCACAACAGATCAGAATTTCTTTCACGTTTTGGCACGTGTGCAAAAGAGTAAGTACAATCGTCTACAATTTGCACAGTAACCACAAAACTAACGAGTTGATTCTCAGTGAAAAAAAAAAGAAAATTCTTTCAGCGTTTGGGCAATCACATGCAAAATGACCCTTTCAATTATCAAAATGTATATTCCATAAATATCTATGACCAGTGCTTGAAGTGGAAAGAAATGAGTGCCGGTACTCCCCTTATTCACATGTTGTTGTGTGTATCGGCGGGGATCTGCAGTCTCTTGCGACTTATTCCTATTCATTCATTATTTCTTTAAGCATGTTAAACTGCGTCATAATCAGCTGTGGTTTTATTGCTATTATTATACTTGGGCTATGCATCTTCTATACAGTAGTAGGCCTATAATAATCCAATAATATTCCAACTGGAACATTATAAGGTTAAGGTGGTGTATTTGTATATAGTGTTAATACTTAAAGTGCTTTCTGTGTTATTTGTAGTATCACTCTATAATATATTATAGGATGTTTATAGGCTAGAATCAACAGCAGCCAGACAGACAGGCAGGTACAGAGGTACAGGTGAGATGTTTGAGCTCTTTATTCAGGTTTTAGGAGCAGAGTCTCAGTCAGGATGCTCCTATATATTATGCAGACACACATTTTCAATTTCTAAAGTGAATAAAAAATACCAGGAGAAATTGGGTTTGGGGGTCCTCCGCGAAGAAACTTTGAAGGTTTTTGACTTAAAACTATGCATTTTACATCATTTTGGACCATTATTATTACTTGTTAAATTATTATTATTATTATTATTATTGATCACAGCCTTCGTCTGAACATTTAATTCTTCTGGAAATGTTTGTCCTGTAAAATCATATTCTATAAATCAGAAGAGCAGATTCAGAAAACTTTTAAATAACCTTTCATCAATTATATTTATTCACAAATAAAAAAAGTTATGACAAACAGTTTACTAATTATTTTACAAAAAGGATGTGAACACCTATTGATAAATTACAGCACCTTTGTTCTCACCACCTACTGTTAAAAACCCCCAGAACAAAACAGATATTTGTATTTATTGGCGATTTCAAATGAAACTAGTATTTATAACATGGGAAGTCGTGTACATGATATGCGTGACAACTCCGTTGCTAAGCAGCGGCAATATTAATGTTACTGTCGGTGTCTAGAAGCCACAGAGGCTAACAATTTAGCAAGCTAGCAAGTGGGTAACATAATGTAGTAAATGCAAAGGCATAATGACAGAGGAAAAAGATGAGGCCGTTGGGAATATCAACATTTTCCTCAGACCTATTATAAAATTACGAAGAAAAACAATATACGACTAAAATTACAATATATTAACTTATTGTGCACTGAAAAGATTAACTTCTATGTTCTCCGCCATTTCTGACAACGTCAACAAACACGTCACAACTTGTGAACTCTGAGCTTTCAGAAACTTTCCACTTACGAGGTTGTGAATACCACATGAGGGGGGCGTTCATATGGACTCTTCTCGTAAACGCGGTAAACACGACCCCATTTGAAGCACCATAAGAAACATTTCCACCGTTGACTGCCGTGGTGAAAAATAACATTTTGACCAATGACAAAAAAAAATATTTTCATCTTGGTTGCATTGGCCAGTTTACTGACACAATAACTAGCTTTTGAAGCATGAATGAAGTGTTTTAGGTGAGTTACTGCATTTTGCTGACATGCAATAGAGTTGTGATGTCCCATGAAACAGTTGTGACAATTGCACTTTTGAGAATAATGACCTTCACTATGGCCAACATTCCTCCTGCTTGATATAGAAGCTCCTGCCATCACCCCTCACAAAAACACTGTGCTCATAATACAAGTTGTATTGTTGTAAACACAGGCCTTAGTTGAAGCAGCTTGATCAGGGACTTAAACACACTGAAGCGCTGTATTCAAGCTAAAGTGAGTGCACTGAAATTATATTTATAATATGTATGCCTTCTAGTTATTTCTTACTTATAACAACAGTTTTCCCTAGGTATGACAAATGAGACTAACATGATGTTACCACAGACATTCACACTGCGATGAAAAATACTGAGATAAATGTGAGAATTGCAAAATGGTTACAAATAAATAAGCTTTCATAACATTTTAAGAGGTTGTTTTATTATATTTGCAGAATAAATAAAGTGTGAAAAATGTCAGTAAACACAGCAGAAATCTCTTTTCTTTAGATTTGTGTCTATTTCCTCAGAATGTTGAGTCAGAAATTGACCTAGAAAAAGTTATATCAATACAGTATTTAATAACAAAATATCTGTTGTTTACAAAACTCCTCATTTAATTTAGTGTGTTATGTTTTTTGCCAACATATCCTTCTCATCTCAGAAAGCTTTTTTAAGCTACCATTGCTACAATGCTATCATGCATTTGCAAACAACCGATTTGCATGACACATTAGATTCTTTTCTTGTCTTTAGTTTGCCTTACCAACTTCTTTACATAACTTTTGTGTGTCACCTCATTACTTTACTGAGCTCATGACCCCATTAATGCTCTGGCAAAGTCTTAGATCAGTCAGCTCAATAAAATGTTTTCAATTTTTTTTGAAAACCTATTAAAAGGCTTTAATATCACCTGAATTATAATTCTGTTGTATACATTTCTTGTATACACTTTCATTGTCTTCTTGCCTCTGCTCTGCTTTTTATTGTTTCTTCAATATATTTATTTTTTATTCGTAAATCACTCTGTAAGATGCTTTAAAATAAACATTTAAACTGATCCTAGTCTAACACGTTCTCATCCCAATTTGTCATAGAATTGAGAATGGGCTGCCTATTCCTATAATAACCATCATATGTATAATATCTTATTTGCTAAACTATTGTTGAATGTCTGTAATTTAAAAGATGGGAAACTGACAATAAACAACAGACGCTCATGTAGACTGACTCATTCAATCAATCACTATTCCATATTCCTGTCACAAACCATTAAAGGTATCCCTTTGCCAGTTTCCTCACATATTTAGGTTGTGTAATTCACTGTATCAACAACATGAAGAAATCATTTATCTGAATAGACAATGACACCTTTTCGTTACCTAACAACATTGCTATATGTGGGCCTCAAACATTTTAAGAGCATTTCTTTGTACACACACACTCTCTCTCTACAGTATGTTGGTCTCACAGGAGTCAGTCTGCAGTATCTGAAGTGTAACAATGAGTTTAATAGATTTTCTAAACCAGGGGTAAAAAAAGGCATAGATCACAGGGTTGAGACAGGAGTTGAAATAAAACAGCCATATTACAAAGGCAGCAGATGAGGCATTGAGCAAGGTGTCCTGGCCTGTAAGTGCAACAAAATAATATGGGCAGAGACATAATAGAAACACAACAATAACAACACCAAGAGTCCTGGCTGCTTTCATCTCAGATTTCTTAGCAGTTACAGTAACTGAACACCGGAGAGTCACAGCTGCAATATGAGACCGCATGGCACGAGCCTGAGTCACAGCCACCACAAATACTCTCATATACAGAACTATGATGACAGTGACAGGACCAATAAAGGACAAAAAAAGATCTGCAAATCCAGCAGCATAATCAATAACAACCACACACTGTCCAAAGCAGGAGTTATACCTGCCTGGTTGTTTCAGGTTATTCTTAAACCGCACACTGTGAAAAACAGCAGAACACATCCAACACAGGCAAACACTGACTTGAACTCTTTTTTGAGTGATTTTGGTGGGGTAACGGAGAGGATCACAAATAGCCACATAGCGGTCAACTGATATGAGCACCATGGTTCCTATGGAGGCAGAGGTAATAATATAGTCAGAAACATAATACACGGCACACAAGATGGGACCGAAATACCAGCAGCCATCTATGAGCACAGTTTGAAGCAACATGAGGAGGCCCACACAGAAGTCTGAGACAGCCAGAGAGAGGAGGAGGAGGTTGGTGGGGGTCTGGAGCTGCCTGGAGAGATAACAGAGCAACATACTTATCATTATCTGTAGCATCAATTGTCATATCAGCAGGTAAAATCAATGACTGAAACAGATATACTTTATTTACTTGTAGTGTGAGATGGAGATTATGACCAGCATGTTTAGAGTCGCAGTGAGCAGAGAGATGGAAGCCATCAGAATGTGAATGAGTATGGCTGCAAAGTGAGGACGCATGATCTTCCTGCAAGAAGTGTTGAGGAGTTGTGGAAAGCAGAGTTCAGTTTCTTCCAGGGTCTCCATCAACAGAGATAGGACATGACAAGCTGCTGAACACTGGCAGCTCTCTGAGGTCGCAGGTCTCTTCCAAGTATTCATATTAGATTTATCTCTCTCCTCCCTGTCCCACCCCCATCTTTTCCTCAGGTGACTATACTTTCTGCAGCAATCTTTTTCATCTGTTTTCATCATGCTCTTCCCTCTATTTTGTATTCCCTTCGTCTCCTTTCTTCCAAACATATCTGAAACAACATATTATGCATTGCTAGATACGCATATGCACCCATGTTCTTGTTGCTAAAGTATATTTGCGAGTATTGAAATGTCACATTAAAGGCCAAAATAAAAACATTCATATTTTAAAGTATCATGGCATGGAAATTAAATACAATTTTACTTGGAATATAGAGTAGTTATAAAAGTAATCTTGCATGAAACAACTAGTTTAATGAAACAGGGAGTATTACTGAAAACTAGGACCTGTCAGCCCTGGGTAGAAAGTGATGTCATCATTGTTCTGAACTGCATCCCAGTGTGATGTCACAACTGTAGAAACACCTGGACAGAAATGGAGAAGTGGTCCCGAGCTATTAAGTTGCTGGCTCTCTTCAAACACCCGTACATCTTTGCTTACTCCCTGTTAGAAGCATACATTTTCAGATATATGAATTCCTGGATGCCCACGGACAATTTGCAACAGCCTGGGTGCAAAAACCCTTGACCCTGCCAAAATACTATCATAAGAGCAAAGATAGCAAAGGTAATTACCTTTGCTATCTTTGTTAGCTCTTTATAAGAGTTAGCCAAACAAGTTAGCATTGCTGTTGGTTTGGTATGTCAAGTTCACTGAAAACTAGTAAGTGTCTGGATGTTTTGACAAACTTTGACAAGCATGAATTTAATACAATATCAATGATATACACAAACCCTGAGTATATTTTTACCAAACTGATTAGTTAGAGTAGGTGAGTTGCTGTTTTCATGGAGACCCGTACTTTTTTAGAGCCTGGAGGTTTTTCTCTATTACCCCTCATGATGTTCTCTAGGTTCTTTCAGACTCCGGTTCAACACCAAAGTACAGTTTTTAGTTGTAGGTGGTCATTGGTCTTAGCAGCGTCACTTTAGGATTAGGCCACAAAACCACTATAGTTAGGTTTAGGAACGTGACGCACGGGACAGGAACAGCATTGGATGAAAGCCTTGTGTTTGTTGGACCCATCCACTCCCGGCACACTTTCTCAGAGTGTTTACTGTTGCCGTGGATGGGTTTAGGTTAATGGAATGCGGTGCTTCTCATACTGGCACTAAAGGGTGCCGTTACAGCGTAACCGAACCCTGATGGGCGTGACAGAGCCTCTATATTTGACGCCCTGGGAATGGGAACGGGCTGGCTTTTCCTGTTTATACAGTCCTTCACTTCCTTTGTGATGTAAAGTTTGTTGTTGGGGTAGACTTTTGTCTTTTTTGGGATGACAGTGTCAGTGTCTTCAAAGCTCCCAAGAATCACCAGCAACAAGGAATTTACAGCCCTTAAAAAAGTTTTAGTTAAAAAGAAGGTCTTTAGGGTACGCTTACAGCAAAACAGTAAACAAAAGGAAGCTAAACAACTTAAACATACTTACTAAAAAAAGAAAGGAAACAAAAGACAAATTACTAACCAAACTCCTAACCAAAAACAGGAGAAAAAAAGGCTTAAAAAATAAAAATGCTACCCACCCCTACCTAACCTGGGCTGTTATATCGATTGACAAACTTCAGTACATTTCACTTGGTGTGTTTTTGCTGGCAGTCTGGCTGGAAGTGGAAGGGAAACCAGCCTTTTAAACCTCTCGCTTGAGGCTGGAACCAATCAGCTGCCTGGATCAACCCACAACACTCACATGCAATCAATCAACCATTCAGCCAAGCTCACCTGCAGCTCATCACACACACACAAACACACACACTCAAATATTGTAAATGAATATTGATCCTTCCTGACACAAATGTGAAGCTCAATTTCAAAAGGATTGTGCAAAACAAGGGATAGAAGTCCTACTGAGTCAAATGCACCCATAAAAATAGTGTGCTGTCATTCAATCTTACTGGAATTTGGAGTTCATGTGATGTTTGTGTGTGCTTTCGTGACGTGATGTGATGTGATGTGATGTAAATCTCTAAAGCTGTTCAACTGGTGCTCAGTTTGTGACTGACTGGCCACACCTGGGCTTAACATCTGTCACAGTTCTTCCCAGGAGGTAAAAGTATTAGTGTCAGCACTTATAATAGAGCTGTCAAACTCTTTCCTGCCCTGCTACATTCCAGACCAGATCTCTCTCAGTTTGAACTGAACATTTGAGCTTTAGGATTTTTTCTTTTGTGTTGTGCAGTTTTTTTAAACACACCACATGTCCAACCAGTTACGGATCACACACGTTATGTGTGTTTGAAAACTAAATATAGACATAGCACAGACTCTATTGTGAAATTACAAATTTGACCCAAAACCCAAACTGTAACTAATGCGGGGTACACACTACACAAGAATTAAGCTGATTTGGGGTCTGATTTCCCCCTCCCCTATAATGGTCAGAAAAACCCGGATTTTTTGATGGTTCTAAAGATTATCTTTCCAGATATTCCTGTGGTGTGAAATATGTTAAGAGTGTTTTTTTACATTCCCCGACTGGCTCAGAAGTCCATCCTGGCCGCACTGATCTTAAATCGTAAATATTAAACATGCTCAATATTCACGATCAGATATCCTGTTGTGTGTGGGGAACCCCGAGGCAATTGAGAGCCAAGCTGACTGCAGAAGGAAGAACAACCACCGCCTTCATTTCGGCCGTGGCTAATGCATGAGCTAATGCACCTCAGAAGTCGAGGACCAACTTGTTAATTTGTGGCGAGTGTTTATTTAACATGTCTCAGTGACTTCATCCATCCATCCTTCGTGAATTTTCTGTACAAAGTAAAAACTAACATCACTAATTCTTCCTGTCCGTCGTCCGCCATGTTTGTTTACACTAAAGTCATGTTTGATTGCGAGAGATTTTGCGAGATCTCCGGTTTTGAGAGTCGGGACTCTTGTTGTTCATGAGAGAATCTGTTAGTGTGGTGTTCTGTTTTGGCCAAATCGTTGATCAACACACTATAGGAAAAAAACTATTAAATTTAACATAACATGTCGTTATGTGTGGGGTCGCTCACATTTTCAAAATCTGTTAAGATATAAAAAATCTTTCAGTGTGGCCTTAAGAATTACTAATTAATACATTTGCAGAGGCCATGTCAGTAATTAATGCTCTCTTATATATTGTATGTTTTCATTAAATATAAGGCTCTTTAATCTGCATTTCTTAATAAAATAAGTTAGCTTAATATGTTTTTGTGCTCCTTCAAAATGGATCTTTACACTGACGGTAATGAGGTGTTGAAAAATTTGACACCTAACACTGTCAAGTTGTTCTCACAGTCTGCATCAGTATCTCTCAGTTAATTACAGATGATTTGGAAACTGGAATGTTCCGTGACAGAAGACAGTTTGAAGAAGACAAAAGGTTACAAGAATGTGAATTTCTTCACTGTGCTGGCGAGTAAACAAGACGGTGGACGATGTATATCCTCCAGACAGAGAAGCGAGGCAGGCAAATCAGTCTGAAGTGTTGAAGCATCCAGAGAAACTTCTCCTCAAACAAAGAGCTGCTCAACTTCCCTGCTCTCCTACAATTCCTCCAGAGGGTAAGACAACCTGGAAACTTTTGGTTCAAATCTTGTCTGCACATTTTTTAATTATTCTGACTCTTGCCACAGCTTTTAGGATAACTGAATTTAGACTAGAAAAAACATTTTGGGGTCATTTCTTAAAACATAAAACAAAGATACAAAATATAATGCAAAATCTACTAAACATAAAAATGAATACTCAGATAAGGAAATAAACATGCAAGGATATTTATAGCGACATTAATAACCAGTTAATTTTGCAGACAAACAGAAGGGATGATCTTTGCACACCTGTATACAGACAGGTGCTCAAGAGATAAAGTCATGTCTCAACATAAGAAATCAACTCAATCAGCTCATTTAAACTGCTCTCATATATAGGTTTACACTGACTTTTCCCAGTCATTACTGACAAGAAGGAAAGGATCATTTATACATAAAGGTTAATATCTGCTGTTTGGACCAACAAAAAAAACCCAGAAATCTGACTGTTCATTTCTTTTTGTCCTTTTTTTTTCTTTCAAATGAGTACTACATTTTCTAAGGTCTTTCTTTTGCTTAAAGCTGTACTAAAGACTGGATTTATTTAATCACAATGGAAAAGTATCTAACAGAATACATATGTACATTTTTAAAAATGCATTTACTTATTATTTTGAGGAGGAAGCAGAAATGAAGATAAAAACAGTCTAATTTAAATGCCTACATATTTTGCTTGAGAATATTTAGACCTTCACTATATGCATGTATATGAAAGTTTAAGTTATGTCTACTCCAACTGTGTTTCAGGTCCCTGTCAGCGGACAGCCAACATGTTCTGCTTCATACTGTACCTGGCTGCACTCAGCCTGCTACCAGGTAAGAAGGCTTTACAACTCAAACACACACACACACACACACACACACACACACACACACAGACTTTATTCACACTGCATCCATTTTGTTATTTGCCAGAGAACCATTGTGGGTTGCAGGTAGTTATTGTGCCCAGCCAAGAAATAGTGTGGCACATGTAAAACAGTGATTTGTCTTTATTTTAAGTGAGCTTTAGAGGTGCTTGTTGGTAGATTGTGTTACTTTTGGACAAAGCCAGGCCAACTGTCTCCCCCTCTTTCCAGTCTTTATGCTAAGCTAAGCTAACCAACTGCTGACTCCTGCTGCATATTTAGCGAACATGAGAGTGGTATCGATCATCTCACGTAACTCGCGGCAAGAAAGCAAATAAGTGTATTTTCCAAAATATCTATTATATTATATATATTTTAAAAATGTCTAACTATTTTTCTAACCTCAGTCACAGAGTCTATATTGTAAAGAGGCACAAGTTGATCATCCTTGATTGGAGCCTTTGGAATGACTTTGGAGAGAGATTTTTCCTTCTTTTTTTTCAAATTGGAGGAAAATTAATGCATATAACTAAAAAATAAACTTATGCAGAATGTTAACTTGTGTAATGTGTCTCCATATCTTCAGGTACTGCTGCAACAAACCAGACATTTACCAGTTCTGGTGAGATGAACATCACCTCGTGCCCCATCACCTATTATGGACAGAAATATGACAAAGTCTATGTAAGTAATATAAATGCTTTGAACTTTGTGTTTGGTCTTTTCCAATGTATAAATAATAAGATTCAATACTTGGGCACTGGCATGAACCTCACTAGTGAGTTATGAGTTACAAAATGTGACCAAGATGTGTCTCTTTCTGCCTGTGGGTAATTTGCAGATGCAGGGTGTGGAGTCGAGTGAGAGCAGGTGAAAAAATGTCACAGCTAAAGGGGATGTGCACATACTTAAGCCACAATCTAGCCTACAAAAAGGAGCCAAAATCTTCACCTATGTTACAAAATATAAAATATGTTGTAAACACACAACATTTTTGTAAAAAACAATTTCTTTAAACGCACCTCGCATGTGTTGCGCGTGTGTCTGGCAGGAGTCCACCCAGACTGTTCTCCTTCAGGACAATTCAGGATATTCAGAGTGTTTCATTTCTCTTTTTATTCTGTTTCCTCTTCCTTGAGAAATGTCTCAGCTGTGAAGCTGATCAACGTATTCTCAACAGTTTGTATGATATCTTACGAAAAATATATTCCTCCTTTTTTGTTTGTTTTCCTGCGAATGTCCAGCAACGGTTCAATTTCCGCTTGTTACATGCATACAGCTGTTTCAAAATACACTTCCGTCTTCACAGGAAACAACTTCCTTAGGTTTAAGCCAGAAAGCTACTTAGTTAGGCTTAGGTAAAGGTCAACTTGGTTAGGATTAGGTAACAAAACGACTTAGTAAGGTTTAGGAACAGATCATGGTTTGGCTTAAAATAACTCTGGACGTGGCGTTACTCAAGTATATAACTTAAGTGATAAATAAATCAACATTGACTTCTGGTTTCACACAAGACACGAATGTCAGTCTCCTGGGAGAAAGTCCGGTCATTTTTTTGACCCAACCATCCACCCCGACTTCCTCCCTACGTGGCATTCGCCGCTATTTATATTTCCTAGTTCACGATTATGTAAATTACACAAATTGATTTTGTGGGATATATACAAATTACAGTGCATTACTTTTAGTAGGTAGCCTATAACTACAAACAGTGTTACATACAGAGAGAAAGAAGTGGCTACAAAATGAGACTGATGAAATTTAAACTCTTGGAGTCATTAAAAAAAATATAATTTCAAGCAACAATTTTCAACTGCCGAAATAAATAAATAAATAAATAAATAAGCCTTTTCAAATCTAAACTGTTCTTGTTAGTTATTTATTGGTTGTGTCTCCTCTGTGATTTTTCAACAGGTGGCTTTCGATGCTAACAAATTTGCCGTTTGCTTCAATGCCTTATACAAACCTGGAATCAAAAATGACTGTATCTTGATGTCTGGAGGGACAGCTGACAGAGGTGACCTGGCAGTGCTTACCAAAGAAATACCCACTGGATCTGGGGTTCATAAACTTCTGCCAAACCTTAAGAATGCTGGGAAATGTGTCAACATAATACCTTTAAAAGACAGTCAACATTCGGAAGTGAGTGATTTTCAGTTACAGTGTTGACGAGTGTTTCTTTCCGTTGTTTTCAAATCAGCCTTTTCTAAAGACTTAACTATTTCTTAGTAGTCGCTGTGTCTTTGTGTCTATTTCCTGTTGTCAGATTGAACAAGTTGAACTTGGCAACTTTGGGACACAAGCAATTCTGGCAATCAGGACATATTCTGGGTACCCACATGTTGATGTTGTAAGTACAATATTTAGAGAATGATTTGATATGCTTCCTCTACCTATTTTGTCAGTGTGCATCTAAAGGATGGGACTGTTAAATTTTGCTACATGCACCTTTTGACACTTTTTCTTGAAAAGCCTGGATTCAAGAGTGCAACACTTTCACAATATTTAGACAGTTGCTATGATTTTCTGTCACTTTCCAGGAGGCAGATGCACAAGTCGATGGTCTGACAGTTTCTAAACAGACATTCCAGATCGCTGATACAAGCAAAGGTGTAATCACAGATGTGAGTGGATGCAGACTCTCAGGTAAGCAAATTCAGTGGCTCCGAAAGTGCAATTTTATGCCTCAAAAGCAAAAAGTTGCTGTTATTTAATTGGCTTAAACACCTGTGAGTAACTTCTGACTTTTTAAACTACCTACATAAACTTCTCTTAACTCCTAGGTCTTGTTTATAAGACGAATACGACAGTATGGGACCCAAGCATATGCTCTACCGTATCCTGTGATGTGAATGGAGTTGCTAGTGCCGTCAGTGATTGTGGGCCAATGGAGCGTTGCCTGGGCGATGGGAGGTAAATATTTGAAGAAATGATACAAAGAAATGTCCCTCAAAAATTACAAAAACATTAGTGACGACAGGAGGAGAATCTCAACGCTGACTGGCTTTCACGTCACAGCGTTATGCGAATTTGTGAATTGCGCAAAGTCTTCAAATTTGCGTCTTTTCGTGTCTTTGCATGTGATCACGCTGCGTGAAAAGTTCGAGCACCGTTGAACACACAATCTTGGCATTCGCGTGGAGTTCAACTTTGGTGAACTAAATATCGCCTCAGCAGGCGATGGTCACTCGCCATTAGCGCATGTGTGACCTCTGACCTCTTTACTGTTGGTTGCTTGAATGCTGTTTTGATAAACCAATTTGTACTGTGCCATCAAAATGGATATAATTCCTATATACATTTCCATGCTATGCATTAATACAACTTCCCCTTTATTTTATGACTTTTGTTTTGTTTTTGTTTTTTAATCTTGAGTGCTTCCAGTGTTTCAGTCTTTACCAAACTCTGATGGTGTTGTTTTCTGTTTGTATCTGTCTCTCCCTGCCTCCTTCAGTTGCGTGTCGATGTGCTCTGTGACCGGCTCCACTGTCATCGATTTTGTTGGCGGAGTTCACTCTGTCCCGGACCGGTGTGGGTACACTCTGATGGAGCCCTCAGCGATCCCAGGCTTCCGGGTGCTGGGGGTTTTCCAGGAAAGACGCCGTAAAGATGTTAGTTTTTTGGATCGTGTGATACTGCAGCTGGGGATGGCCGGTGTTCAGATTTCCCTGGAACAAGGTGGCAGGATTCAGGTAAGTTATCTACTGCCACAATCTCATCCATCACTGATATTCAAGCAGTCGCTGATCAAGGTTGTTATGGGCCCTTAGGCTGCAATATATTTATTCCCCTTTTAAATACATGTTCTTTGTCAGTGTCTCTTGGTCCAATTGATAATCAGGCACAAATTCAAATCAGCACACACAGCTTGATATCAGCACACAGATGACCATGATAAAAACTGTTCTCAAAACAGAACAATGTCTGAGGTATTTAGAGCGCTCTTGCACAAATGCATCTACAAATATAATTATTTTGGGGAGCATTTTTGCCTTTATTTCGCAGTGTAGAGAGACATGAAACAAGAGGAGAGAGAGAGAGAGAGAGAGAGAGAGAGAGAGAGAGAGAGAGAAATAAAGAGAGGGTATGACATGCAACAAAGGTCCCCAGGTGGAATTGAAACAGGGTCACCTGTACCAGTACTTTAATACCTTAACATATTTTATGGAATACAGCTTTTGTCTAATATATGACCACTTTTAGAACCCTAAAAGGAGAAAGAAAAGATAAACAAAAAACAAAGAAATCTGTCTGAGCTCATGTAATGACAGGAAAAGGAAGACTTATAAGCACATACAAGTGTCTATACGTATTTCCAACCATCATATCATGTAGTAGTCAGTGGTGTAATATAATCCAGCTATTATACAACTATAATCCAGAAATATAATGATTCTGAAATGGGCCATTCTGCATAATGAATACATTTGCTTTGGTACTTTAAGTATATTTTGATACTAATACTTTCTTACTTTTACTTAAGTAAGATTTTGAATGCATTACTTTTCCTTGTATCAGAGTATTTCATATTGTAATATTGCTACTTTTGCTTAATTAAAAGGTCTGAATACTTCTTCCAACACTGGTAGTAGTTATAAAACCCAAATGGTACTACACAAGGCCACTCAACCTCTAGAGGGCAGACTGCAACACTCCATGATGTGAAGCACCATTTGTGCCAAAAATAAATATGGTGACTGCTTTGTGTCTTTGTGTATTTGTGATATTTGTGTCTCTTCTATCACTTTGCTCCTCTGTTGTGATGAAGCTGAATGACAAAGTGCTGACACTCAACGCCACAGCTCAGGTGATCCACGGTGTGGAGATCTCCAGAGACCAGACAGGAGTGACTGCTAAGATATCAGCCTCTAACTACACGGTTTCTGTCCTCTTTGATGGTTACACAGCACTAATCCACATGACAGGTACACACAAATTAAAACCTGAAGGCAATCTATAGGCTTTGAAAAATTGTGGTTCATATCATATCCCTCTCCTCTTACTCATACACAGAATATTACTATTAATATATAATATTATATATATATAGGGCCTCTGTGTGGAATTTTGCATGTTCTCCCTCGGTAAGCGTGGGTTTTCTCCAGCTTCCTTTCACAGTTCAAAGATATGCAGGTTAGGTTAATTGTTGTCTCTAAATTGCCCATAGGTGTGAATGTGTGTCAGCCCTGTGATTGTCTGGCGACCTCTCTAGGGTGTACCCTGCCTTTTCCCAATTTCAGCTGTGATCAGCTCCAAAGATTTATGATGAGCCTGGTTTGGAGTGGAGCCAGGGACATATATATAAGATTATATCATCTGCATAAAAATGGATATTGAAGTACTGATTAAGAAGAATAATGTTATTTATGTGTAATGTAAATAGTAATGTTCCAACAATATCATTTGAGAGGGATCCATTATTATTTTATTTTTTGCTATTGATCCTTTGGATGCTAACATCAATAATCAAATTAAGATACTTTAGGTATTGATGTGCTGTCCTTTAGTGTACTGCTGTGCTCGTCCACTTTATAGGTTTATTGATCTGTCACATGTTCTCTTCTGAAACCGTCCAGGACCAAGTGGAGGACCCGTGTTAGGTTTATGTGGCAATTCCAGCAGGTCTTTGATTCAAGAGAAGGTTACTGAACACTCGGCCGCCGGGTAAGACCTCAAACACAATATCTAACTGACTTCTCATTTGAATTAATGGGTTCGAAATATACTGGAGTTCAAGTATTAAGTTGTTGGCCAGTCTTTGATCTTTTGCTGTTTCTTGCCCCACAGTTGTGAGATACAGTATGATGACGCTGCTGATAGTACAATCAACTGCAACACCACAACTGAATGGTAAACACAGATTAACATTTATCATGTGGTGGTGTCTTCTAACCAGGGAAGAATTTGGAATTTAAACACCTAAACCCATTTATCTTGTTTATTCTAGTAAACATGTGCCTTACTGTCCTTGGTGACTTAACTTTCATGTCACATTTTTACTTTAACAGGTGTAATCTCCTGAAGCAGGCCCCCTTCACCGCTTGCAATAAGCACATCAACCCTGAACCCTTCATAACTGCTTGCACACGCACTTTGTGCAAATACCCTGCAGTGGATGGCCTCAAGTGCCAGTTCCTGGAGGCCTACGCCAGGGCCTGCAGCCACCACAGCAATGTCACGATGGAGAGCTGGAGGTCAAAGACCAGCTGCCGTAAGCCTGACTTTTAGTATCAATTCACTTATATTTCAAGATGACCTGATAGGCCTGACATGACACCCTACATGAATGAATGAATTAATTTTAAGACAACCTTGTTTTAAGCACCTTCTTCACCTTGTAAAGTGTTGTGTCTCTTTTCATTTACCTTGAGGGTAGATATTGTGTGACAGTGCACTTTTTATGCAAATTTCAGAGAATGTAATCAAGTCATTAAACTTAAATTGGCAGATTTCTTTGTTTGGCACCATGCAGTTTCATTAATTAATCACATTCAAACTGGAGGCCATTGTTTTCTTAGTTGTAGCTTTTCTCGATGTGTGTTTGCAGCTGCTGTCCCTAAGGCTTTCTGTCAGGACAGGTTCTGCAGTGCTCACGAGTTCTGTGGTGAGAGCAATGGTGGGGAACCCCGCTGCCTCTGTCGGGCCATTTTTGCCTCCAAGTACAGATCCACAAGCACTTTTGGTGAGTCAGCTATGACACAAGAATGTCAAGATTGTCTCAACTACTATTTCATTTCAGGATTTCTCAGAATTGCTGTTTCAGATTTATGGAATAACTGTGGAACATCCTCACATCGAGGATTCAACCAAATGTTGGGCCAATACTTTTATTATAAATTAAATAGCTTTTGGTTATTACTGCCTTCTGTTTAGCAGTAAAAAAAAAGTGCTATTTTTAAGCTTAAACGGTATAAAATCTTGCTTTTACTTCCTTGTGTTTATTTGGCTTGCATGTTAACTTTATTGGGCCAAATGTAGAGCTTTAGCACAAAATTATTATAAATATGAGCTATTAATCTTCCCAATATTCTTTCATATAACAACATTCAGAGTTAATGCTAAAGAGATACACAAAAGAGTCATTTAAGAAACTGTAAAGATGTTTTTCAGTGTTGAATTTATGTGTGCATGTTCCTGATCTGTGCTATTTTAAGTCCTTTCGACAAAAGCTAAATGAATGTTTTGTTACGGGTGTTCAGGTGAGCCGACGGTTTGCGAGCACAAATCTGCTTCGTTAACCCTGGCTAATTGTCTCTTGGAGGAGAAATACATCGACTACTCTGTATTACACCTCAATGACCAGGCCTGCAAAGCTGAAATGGACAACCTGACCCACATGGTGACGTTCAACTTCGATAGCGACAACACTTGTGGTACAGTGGTCATGGTGGGTACCCTTTTTTAGTTTACTCTCAAGAAGCAGCCAAATCCCTTTCAACACTAGAAACGTACTGTTTGTAATCCTTCTGTGGTTGCAGGGATGTGGTTAGCATATCCTGTAGCATTGACCTGTGACCTGTTTTTTTTATAAAGTTGGTGATCTGGGAAAATGTGTCTATTGGTGCAATTAATGAAAGCATCAGCTACTGTATAGTGACTGCTGCAGCCTAAAATTTTCATATATATTGAGTAGAATATAAAAGTAAATTAACTGTTAGGTGCACCTGAATGTGCAGTGACGATGTCTGTCTCCATGTGACCATTTAGGCAAACAACAGTGAAATTATCTACAAGAACACCATCATGAGACGGAACATCTCCACATTTGGCCTAATCAACCGCCAAAGCCCAGTGCTTATTGACTTCTCTTGTTATTACAGTCAGCCGGATATCGAGAGCTTTTCCATCAAACTCAAACAGAGGTGTGTGGTGGGTGTACAGTATTATCAGAGTTGTCACCTTTTTGTTGCCAAGAGAAAGCTTCACTTCGTTTTTGCGAGCAGACTGAAACCTATAGTGAGGAAGTGTCTCTGCTTTCCAGCTCTGTGATCCAGCAGATGATTTCTGGAGAATGGAATTACAATCTGACCATGACGGCCTATACCAATGCTGACCGCACAAACGCTATCCAGCCAAGCACCGACGTCCATCTGGACGAGAAAATCTGGGTGGAGCTTAAGACGGATGGGCTGGATGAAAACATGGTCGTCGTGGTGACTGACTCCTGCTGGGCAACCGATCAGCCTTCGCCAAGTGGAAGCCTGAGATATGACCTCATCATCAATGGGTGAGACTCACAGAAATTCTCGTGGTGATTAATTAAACCTGTCTTTGTTGTTGTTGGCATGTCCCTGACATGTCTGCTTTCCTGTTTTTGAGCAGCTGCCCTAACTCTGCTGACCAGACGGTGAAAGTGGAAGGCAATGGACTGGGAACGTCCAGCTACTTCTCTTTCAAGACGTTCCAGTTCACTGGCGAGACTGGTGACATCTACTTGCACTGCAAATTGGAACTGTGTATCACGCAGAATAACGCTTGTGCCCCGGTATGCCCAGTTCCTGAATATATCCACATAAATGCACATAAACAATGCAAATGCAAATAAACATGTAAATTGTCAAATTTAAGAATTATTAATCTCTCTGTCTTTTAATTGCCTCACAGAGGTGCAGCCAGGGTGGGAGAAGGCGTAGATCTGCTATGTCAAAATATGATGAAAACCCTGCCTTCATCACCATGGCCTGGACTTATTAGGTAAGTGCAACTTTCCTGCTGAACTACAATATATATACTGTACTGTTATACTAGAGGTTTACCCAAAGAAATACCATACAAACAAAGGGCAAACTCCCAAAACTAAACAGAAGTCAAGCAATCTTATTTGTATAGACCAGAACCGCAAATCACAAATTTGCCTCAGGGTGCTTTACAATCTGTACAGGATATGACACCCTCTGTCCTTTACAGTGCGACCCTCTCATCGATAAGGAAATCTCCCCCCAAAAAAAATCCTTTTAATAGGGAAAAAATAAAAAATGGAAGAAACCTCAGGAAGAGCAACAGAGGAGGGATCCCACTTACAGAAAGGACAGACGTGCAATAGATGTTGTGTGTACAGAGTAACAGCATAATGAAAATACAACATAGACAATCCATATTACAAAAATGAATACATATAATGTGAACATATGTGAGAAGGTGAATCCAGGAAGATGTCAAGAAGCTTCCCGGCATTGCCAAACAGATAGAGCCAGAGCAACACAACCTCCTCTCCACGCTAAAACAGATAGAGCCAGAGCAACACGACCTCCCCTCCACGCCAAATAGATAGAGCCAGAGCAACACGACCTCCCCTCCACGCCAAATAGATAGAGCCAGAGCAACACAACCTCCTCTCCATGCCAAATAGATAGAGACAGAAGTATGATTACTGTATGAGCATGTAGCAGGCCATGTAGCAGGCCATTGCTAAAAAAGCACATGTACTCAGCAAACCTACCCTAGGCGCTTAAATGGAAAAAAGAAATGTACCCACAACTAACCATGATTTGGATTTGGTTATCTTCTTAGGTTTCCATGGAGATTCGGACTGACCAACGAGCTGAAGACCCAAAATGATGCCTGTTTTGGCTTTGCCCTGATGAAGAGTCTGAAATCAATTATAATTGCTGTGAATCTATACCAGCACATATAAGTGTAATAACCAGACTCATATACTGATCTTTTTCTCGCCTTAAATTAGTTTGGTCTTGTTGTGGGTTTCTAGGGTAGTTTCCTCTGAGATGGTGAAAATGTTTTCTACAGCATTGGAGAGACAGAGTTTTTTAGCAGCATCTGACGCAGACAAAACCATTAACTGTCAGATTACCTGGAAGAAAGCATTCACCATTACTTGATGAGTGAACACATAAACATGGATACTGTAAGAATTCTGGGCAAATGTTGTATAAAATATGTTTCAATGTGTGGCTCAACCTTTGGTAATTTACAGACAATAAAGACATGCAAAGTTGATTGTATAAGGTTCTGTAAATATGCATATTAACTTTGAGAAGGAGGTGAAAGTCCCATCATGTTCCTGTAGAGTTTTTTGTGATTGCTGGAACCCAAAAAGGACTGAACTGGACTTGCACAGTTCTACTTGTACAGTTCTACTTCTACTTCTGACAAGGTTTGGACAAAATTGCAAGGTCTTGCAAACAATGTGGGAATTGTTCGACATTAAAATTTGCAACCTTCAGTCTGTGGCCTCAACAAGAAAAAAACATGCTACCTTGCATATAATCAATAAAAAGTATAAATGTGTGGGAATATTACATGATCTTTGTGTTTTTTTTGTAATGCACAATACAAGTAGTCAAGTCTAGTCAATTTTATTTGGAAAGCCCAAAATCACAAATCACAAATTTGCCTGAGGGGCTTTACAATCTCTACAGGATACGACACTCTCTGTTCTTTACAGTGCGACCCTCTCATCGATATGGAAAAACTCTCCCCCAAAAAAACTTTTAAGCAACACAACCTCCTCTCCACACCAAATAGATAGAGCCAGAGCAACACAACTTCCTTTCCACTAATACTAACTCCATCACAGGTCTAATTTTCCCTGCTGTGTCCTTATAGTTATTCATGCTCAAAATAAGATTAGAGATGTAATTTTAACTGGTACTAGCTCTGAGGGAGCAGAGTTCATCACACCTTCAAGACTTTGGGCCCTATCTTCATAGCGCTGCAACGACCAGTTTAATCAGCACTCCAACCGTTTGGTATTTTCCTGTCATTGAAATGGAAAAGCTAGGACGAGAGAGACAAACTGGTGGGAGGTTCTTCAAATTAAATTTGCCAGTACGTTAAAATTGGCATAGGAAAATAGCATTTAATGTGGTTAAAGGAGGCATGTCAGTAAAACAGTCTGCATTTATCTATATGAGTGATTCTTACAGAGTATCCCTGCAGTACTTGTGTGTACTGTGTATTCCTGTCGTACAGTGAGTTTCCTTGCAGTACTCTGAGTATCCCTGCAGTACTGTGTGTAGAGAGAGGTGGGGATTCAAAGAAAAGGTGATGAAGATGCAGATGAAGATAATGATGCAACAGAGACAGAGAAGCAGGCGGCAGAAGGATACATAAGCTGTGTGACCATGTTGAAATCCTCGTGACAAACACCTGCTGGATCCTGGGTGACCTTGTCTGTGTGCTCTATTATCTGTTACCTATCGTCATAATCTCTGCCTCATTGGTAAACATGGTGCTCATATCTGTTGACCGCTATGTTGCTATTTGTGACCCTCTGCGTTACCCCACCAAAGTCACTCAAAAAGTTGTTATAATATGTGTTTTCCTGGGTTGGATTTATTCTGTTTTCTACGGCATTTTTCTTTTATATGATAACCTGAGGCATCCAGGCATGTATAATTCCTGCTATGGAGAATGTGTGATCCAGATTACAGGAGTTATTGATCTTGTTGTCGATTTCATTATTCCCATTACTGTCATCATAGTTCTGAATATGAGAGTATTTGTGGTGGCTGTGTCTCAGATTCGAGAAATGAGGTCCCACATTGTAACTGTCTCACTCAAGCATTCTTACACTGTGAAAGTTAAGAAATCTGAGATAAAAGCAGCCAGGACCCTTGGTGTTCTTATAGTTGTGTTTCTGATGTGTTACTTTCCATATTACTGCGTCTCTCTCACAGGCTACAATGTCCTGATCGGTTCTTCAACTGAGACTTTTATGATTATTCTGATGTATTGTAACTCTTGTCTAAACCCCATCATCTATGCCTTTTTCTACCCCTGGTTTAAAAAATCTATTAGACTTATTGTTACATTTCAGATACTGCAGCCTGGCTCCTGTGAGTACAACATACTATAGAGAGACACTGTGGAATGAGAGAAAAGGCTGCTGTCCCTATGTTGTCTGTGCATATAATAATCTATACATGTATCTGTATGAATCTTTATTAGAGATTATGTGTTAAATGTGTTTAATCCATCCTTAAATAAAACACATTAAACCATGGTGATGATTATAAGAACCCGTCTTCATACTCCATGATTTAAAATTTTGTGAATTTTGCATATTATGATAACTATGAATACATCAAGCACAGATTTCATCCCATACATTTGAGAGAAAACGTTTTTCAAAGAACATAATGAATTGAGTTAAGACCAAAACAGTGTTCTCAATATGTTTTGGAGTAACCAGTTAATTTAAGCTGACAGTGAGAGAATCATATATGGTCTTTTTTAATATGCTTTATGGGACAAGTCAAAATACAATATTATTTATTTATTTATTATACACAATACTAACTCCATCACAAGCCCAATTCTCCCTGCTGCATCCTTATAGTGACTTATGCTCAAAATAAGATTATTTTGAGTACAAGATACTATAGAGAGACACTGTGGAATGATAGAAAAGGCTGTCGTCCCTATTGTGTGTGCACATATTAATCTATACATGTATCTATATGAATCTTTATTAGAGATTATGTGTTACATGTGTTAAATGTGTTTATACTATGGTGATGATTACCTTGTGTATAATCAATAAAAAGCATAAATATGTGGGAATATTACATGAGCTTTGTGTTTTTTGTTGTACACAATACTAACTACATCACAGGCCTAATTCTCCCTGCTGCATCCTTTTAGTTATTTATGCTCATAATACGATTAGAGATGCAATTTGTCACTAGTTTTAGCTCTGAGGGAGCTGAGTTCACCAAACCTTCAAGATTTTGGGCCCTATCTGCATAGCGCCGCAATGACCAGTTTAATCAGCACTCAATTCAATTCAAATTCAAAGAACTTTATTAATCCCTCTAGGGGCAATTGGTTTGGAGCAGCTTGTACATACAAACATAGATAAAACACAGTGACACACAACAACAACAACAATAAATGTAAGCTAAAAATATAAAACAGGATCTAAAACAATTACTGATGTAAATGAGACTAACTAATAAATAAACAGACTGAATAAGAACAATAGAAGGATCAGTCTAATAGAGGATAAAAGGATCTGTGATGGTAAAATGATAAAAGTCCGTAAGAAATACAAAATCTAAGGAGCATTCAATAATCTGATTGCAGATGGGATAAACGATTTAGAATAACGGTTAGTTTTACAAACCGGTAAACCACAACAACTCAATAACTCCAACTGTATGGTATTTTCCTGTCATTGAAATAAAACAGGTATAGGAGGAGAGGCACAAACTGGTGGGAGGTTCATTCAAATGAAATTTAATTATACTCCCCAGCCAGTATGTCAAAGGAGCAGTGTGTAGGATCTGGCGGTATCTAGCGGTGAGGGAGCAGATTGCAACCAGCTGAAGCTAGTCCCGTGTGTCAAGCATGTAGGACAACTACGGTGGCCGACACAAAAGGCGTTTGGCCCTCTCTAGAGCCAGTTGTTGTGAGAGTATTGTAGGTCTTTTGGAGCAGAGCCAGTGCTTAGACTGTGTGTGTATGTGGGAGGTGAGTGGTGAAGCAAGAGAGAGAGAGCGGTGGCGACAGGAGCGAGTAACGTTATTGATTCCGGTCCAAAACAATGTTTGGTTTGTCCGTTCTAGGCTACTGTAGAAACATGGCGGAGTCTGTGAGGAGGACCTGCTCCATATGAAGATATAAACGGCTCATTCTAATGTGACAAAAACAGAAAAATTCTTATTTGTTAGGTGATCATACACTAAAGAAAACATACTTATTAATATTACATTCCATTTCTGCCAATAGATCCCCCTAAATGTTACACACTGTTCCTTTATAATTGGCATGATAAAATAATATTACACTATACTATACACTTTAGATAAATATGAGGGATTGTTACATCGAGTATCCCTGCAGTACTGTGTGTAGTACAGTGTATATCCCTGCAGTACTGTCACTATCCTTGCGGTGCAGTGAGTATCCCTGCAGAACTGTATGTAGTACAGTGTATATCCCTGTAGTCCAGCCACGTATTCTCATACAACGGTTCATAGGATATCTTGTGAAAAAGTTTGTCCTTTTTCGTTCGTTTTAGCAAGACGTGTCAATTTCCGCTGGTTACATGTATACATCTATTCAAAATAAACTTCCATCTTCACAGGAAACAACGACCTTAAGTTTAGGCAAGAAAGCGACTTAGTTAGACTTAGGAAAAGATCAACTTGGTTAGGTTTAGACAATAAAACTACTCAGTTAGGCTTTGGAAAAGACCATGGTTTGGCTTAAAATAACTCCACAAGTGGTGTTACTTAAGTACATAAGTTACATGACAAATAAATCAAGGTTGTGCCTGTCTCCTGGGCGAAAGTCAGGTATTTTTTGACCTACCCATCCACCACGACCTCCTCCCTATGCGTCATTCGCCGCCATTTATATTTCCTACCCCTGCAGAACTGTGAGTAGTGGTGTGTAGAGTATCCTTGCAGTACTGAGTATCCCTGCAGTACTGTGTGTACAGAGAGGTGGGGATTCAAAGAAAAGAGAGATAGAAAAAGCAGGCGGCAGAAGGATACATACTCTGTGTGAACATGACATTTGGTGAGAAAGCTGCCAGAGCTAAGCAGCTTCTCTCCTCGTCTTTCTAGTGATGCAGTTGGAAAGAGTTGAACTATGCTTTCCAGAACTCCTCAACTCCTCCTGCAGGAAGCCGGAGCCTCCTCACCCTGGCATTGTGTTTTTTCACGTTCTTCTGTTCTTCATCTCTTTTCTCACTGTGTCTCTCAACCTGCTGGTCATCATCTCCATCTCACATTTCAGGCACGTAACTTTCACAGCATATGTTAAAATGTTGTTACACTGTCTTTAGATTTACAGGAAGAAGTGGCTTCAGGCTTGCACATGTGCTAGCCCTGAGATCATTACATACTTGCTGGTGTACTGTTGATTTATTGGGATTTTTAATCAATGCTGCTTTTTGCACGACTATTAATGATATTCTCTCACTGCAGGCAGCTCCATACCCCCACCAACCTCCTCCTCCTTTCTCTGGCTGTCTCAGATTTTCTTGTGGGCCTTTTGGTGATCCCAGTTGAAATCCTCCTGGCAAACACCTGCTGGATCCTGGGTGACCTTGTCTGTGTGCTCTATTATCTGTTACCTATCACAATAACCTCTGCCTCTGTGATAAACATGGTGCTCATATCTGTTGACCGCTATGTGGCTATTTGTGACCCTCTGCGTTACCCCACCAAAGTCACTCAAAAACTTGTTATAATATGTGTTTTCCTGGGTTGGATTTATTCTGTTTTCGACAGCATTTTTCTTTTATATGATAACCTGAAACATCCAGGCAGGAATAATTCCTGCTATGGAGAATGTGTGATCCAGATTACAGGAGTTATTGATCTTGCTGTAAACTTCGTTATTCCCATTACTGTCATCATAGTTCTGAATATGAGAGTATTTGTGGTGGCTGTGTCTCAGATTCGAGAAATGAGGTCCCACATTGTAACTGTCTCACTCAAGCATTCTGACACTGTGAAAGTTAAGAAATCTGAGATAAAAGCAGCCAGGACCCTTGGTGTTCTTATAGTTGTGTTTCTGATGTGTTACTTTCCATATTACTGCGTCTCTCTCACAGGCTACAATGTCCTGATCGGTTCTTCAACTGAGACTTTTATGATTATTCTGATGTATTGTAACTCTTGTCTAAACCCCATCATCTATGCCTTTTTCTACCCCTGGTTTAAAAAATCTATTAGACTTATTGTTACATTTCAGATACTGCAGCCTGGCTCCTGTGAGTACAACATACTATAGAGAGACACTGTGGAATGATAGAAAAAGGCTGCTGTCCATATGTCGTGTGTGCATATATTAATCTATACATGTATCTGTATGAATCTTTATTAGAGATTATGTGTTATGTATGTTAAATGTGTTTAATCCATCCTTAAATAAAATAAATGATAATGATGATTAGAAGAACCCTTCTTCATACTCCATTCTTTAAAAGTTTGTGAATTTGGCATATTAGGATAACTATGAATGCATCAAGCACTGATTTCATCCCATACATTTGAGAGAAAACGTTTTTCAAAGAACATAATGAATTGATTTTAGACCAAAAATGACTAGACTAGACTTATTGTTACATTTCAGATACTGCAGCCTGGCTCCTGTGAGTACAGGATACTATAGGGAGACACTGGAATGAGAGAAAAGGCTGCTGTCCCTATTGTGTGTGCACAAGTGCATCAAGTACTGATTTCATCCCATACATTTGAGAGAAAACGTTTGTAAAAGAACATAATTAATTGAGTGACCAGTGTGCTCACTGGTTTTGGAGTACCCAGTTAATTGAAAAAGAAAAGCCACCAGAGAGAGAAGTCAAAGTTTATAATTAGGATCTTTTCTTTAATATGCTTTATGGAACAAGCCATAACATTTTTACTACACTATTCATATCTATATGTCCCACTTTCTTTTTAAGGTTGTGAATCACTGTATCCCCGCAAACGCCCCTATATTGCAACACAGTAAAAAAAGATGTTTCAATCAATCCCGTACACCCCGTGCATGTCAAGACTGGAGGAAGTCAGAAGTGTTTTTACTCTACAGTCTCTCATTTCAATCTGGTCAGCAGCTGTCTGCACGGCTCCGTCTCAGCTGTGTCTCACGTAACCGCAACCTGAACTGAAGCATTTATTTACACTTCAAGTGTTTTTTGACAATACATGCGTAAACGTAAGGTTGATGCCTAATAAAAAAAGCACTGAATAATATATTTATCCACATTTTGCAATAGGCGGAGCGGAGTGTGCTGTGGATCTTTATCCAATCATAATCAATCATTGTGTAGCATAAGTCAAATGAAATAAAAGTGATCTTACATCCAGCCCCATACAGTTTTATAATGAACCAAAAATATTTTTCTCAACGGGTGGGCTGGCTGTCGCCGAGCGCATCGTCCGGTGCGCCGCGACCGACTCAAGGACTGCTTGGAAAGGCCTGCCCGTGAGTTTCACAGCACCCCTCGCCCCCAGACCTTACCACTGCCTGGGGCTGTGGAGTTCTCTCTGCGCAATGCGCCCTCTCTCCCTACGGGGAGGGACGGGATTACCAGCACAACTGTCCGGGGCGGACTGTCCTCAGTACGAGACGTCTGCAGCGATGCCGGCACCCCGTCTCGTTTACCATGCTTATGCTGTGTGACTTTTTGCCATCAGCATTCATAACCATACGACCTTTATGATTAAATTGTTTGCTAGAGGACCAGTTCTTCATAGATCTAGCCTCGTGATTTTGCTCTCAAAGTGCTCCAGATTGATGCATTTAACTTTAATATGTTCAAAACTTTCTTCTGGGGGAGCACCACACCACAGTCTCTCAAACTCCTGGTGGAAACACTGTATTACATCATCCAACCCTGGCCCCCCCACTTCAAAATTCATTCCACTGCTGAACCTAACTAAGTAGTTTTCTTGCCTAATCCTAACCAAATCGATCTTTTCCTAAGCCAAACATAGGTTGCTTTCTTTCCTAAACCTAAGGAAGTTGTTTCCTGTGAAGACGGAAGTTTATTTTGAAAAGAGTGTATGCATGTAACCAGCGGAAATTGACACGTGCTGCTGGACATTTTTAGGAAAACGAACGAAAAAGAAGGAATAACTTTTTCGTAGTAGGATATCCTACGAACCGTTGTATGAGAAAATGTTGAAATAAGCAATGCTATGGACTTGCCTAAAAATGTGTTTGGATATTTTGTGGACCAGGTGTTAATCTCCTGTGGGATAATTGATTATCAAACACTAATCAATGTCTCTTAGTAGGACCCAGCTGATAAAATGGAGAAGGCTAGAGGAGTTCCTGCAGGACTAACATGGGAGACACTCATGGAGTGTTCATGGGGGAAGATTTTGCCCCTAGTTCAGCTGGATAGGCCATATTCAGGGAAAGGAAGAGGGCAGAGAGAGAGCGGGAGTGTAAGAGAGCGGGAGAAAGCCTGAGGAGAGACACCCTACACCCAATTATTAGCTAACTAGCTAGTTTCGGCTACTTGCACTTTTTGTTGTTTTGGGCACACTTCCAACTCCATTATTAGCCTATACGCTAGGGTTATAACACCCGGTTCTCTGGTTAAACTTCAGCCACTGTGTCCTCATCATTCTGCTTGCTAGCCAGCCGTGCAGCGGAGCCATGAGTGCTACAATACTGAAAATGAATACTTCATTTTCATTAAGTTTGAAAGCACAAACATGGTTATTATGTGACCTGACAAAGAACTACACACTGGCTACAATGGGAGGGGAGGTGGGTTAATACATTATTGAGGTGGATGTAACCATGCAAACTTACAAGAGTGTATGGTGTGTGTGACATCTGTACTTATCTGCTCCACAATTTTGTAGAAAATATATTTTGAAAATGTAATCTTAGTCAAGTAACAGCAAATGAGACAATGCCATCTCCATATGAATCAATGTTTGTTTGTTTTGTTCACC
>CAKALU010005324.1:7171-64047 GCA_916700995.1 Hozukius guyotensis | reverse complement strand
TTGCATGTTCGTGGTATATACAATACAACCCGTTCTCATTCTTAACTCGTCACATACGGACGCTTGGTCAGGACCCCTTCACCTCATTTTTTTATGCACTGGGTACCCCTTAGGTTTAGGTAACAAAACCACTTGGTTAGGTTTAGTAAAAGATTGTGGTTTGGGTAAAAATAAGTACTTCTGTTAACATATCCTATGTCACGCACGTGACGTATGTTCAAGTAATGTACTTAAAACTAAACTTAAAATAAGTCAAGGTTGACTTTTGGTTTCACACGGGACACGAACAACGTTCTCCAGGGTGAAAGTCCTGTGTTTGTTTGATCCATCCATCCACCTCGTCCTCCTCTCTATGTGAACTTTGTCGCTCTTTATACTACATCACCTGACTTCTGGAGCAGTACTGAGCGTATTGCCGCTGATGGGTTTATATTGGACTTACTTGAAAGCCTGGTGCGTCTCATACAGATGCTATAAAGGGTACCTAGTGCGTCAATATCAGACGTAGAGGGCTGTGACAAAATGTCAGTATTTGACGCCCTGGGAATGAGACCGGGCTGGTATATACTGTAATGGTGGAGAAATACTAAATGCATTTATTGCATTTAATTAATTCCCTGCAAAGACTTGGAAATAGTATCTCAGACTCAACTTACTACAAATGACTACAAAAGTTTTTCACAGATCAGATCAGATCAGTTCATACAACCGGACCATCCTTTGATGTACAAGCTCTTATGAAGTTGTTTCTTCAAGACTTTTGTTCAATGGGAATTAGTCATCTTTACAAACTGCAGCTGTCTAAACTGGTATATTTTCACTGTCTTGCCAAAATATATGTACAAAAATACAATTGCCTGCATCAGCATTTTCATGTTCTAAGTAATGTTTGTACAATGTGTGAGCAGACAGTATAAAATGCTTGCACAAGGGTGTATCGGCTTTATTAGACTTTTCTTTTTGTCCAGTTCAGTAGCATCATTTCGAGCATTTTAAAGATGAGATTTTTTTCTTAAAAGCAGACTATAGCCTACATGTCAGGGTCATTTAATAGCCTACCTGGCCTGATTATCTTCCCCAAATTGGCCACATAAATTATCATCATTGCAATGCTGTCATACAAGCTGGTCTTTGTGACTGGCACTATAGAGAATAAGGTTGGGATGGGGGTCACTGTGCAGTTTGATATAATCTGAAACCAGAAGACATGAAAACAAGAATAGAATGATAGATTTTAAAGGATAAGGCTGGTAATATTCAATATTTTCCCATTAAAAGTGTAAAACCTGGTCACACCAGAAAGTGGCACAGTGAAATTCATCCGCATGTTTTCGCTAATTTGTTTCTGGTGGTTTGGTAATGTATTGACTACTTGCATCAAGTCATGTCAAGTCAAGTCCCGAGGGGTGTAACGATCCATCAATCCAGATCAATGTATCGATTCAATGATCAACGATCCAATACCATTTATGCAAAGTAAAAATATCGATACATTTTTATTAAAAAGAAAAGATTGTTTTTCATTTAAATGTCTGGAAGAGAAATTTTAGTTGCTTTTTGTGAGTTGATATAAATGTAACTGACTGTGTTAAATGGATATGATATCATCTCATATCGATGGCAGGACCCTGAATTGGATCAAATCGAAGTCGTATCGTGGCAGACTTTGTGATATCGGCAAATAATGTATTGTTGTCCAGAGAATTGTTATAATATCGTATTGTGATGAAACTGGTGATTTACACCACTACATGATGCTCCCAGCCAGGAGCCTGCTAGTGCTAGTTATTCACAACAGCTCCCTTAGCGTCTTTCCTAAGTGACAGTTAGAAAGCTTTTTAGCTCGTTCGCTAAGTTTATTCATAAACATATTCATAGACAACGTCTGCTATTGGTCAACTGCACAAATTCACAGGTCAAAATTCACCAATTACTGGCACCGTTACTCCATTCAGTATGTCAATCCGTATGTTAGTTACACCGTTCCAAACATTAATCCGTGGGTTACTCCATACATTAGGCCTACTTCGTACATTAATCTGTGAGTTACTCTGTACATTACTCTGTACATTACTCTGTACATTACTCCATATGTTAGTTACTTTGTACATGAGTTACTCTGTACTCCGTACGTTACTCTGTACTCTTCAGTATGTTAAACCGTACATTACTTTGTACGTTAGTTACTCTGTACGTTAGTTACTCTGTACATCAGTTACTCTGTACGTTAGTTACTCTGTTCCGTACGTTAGTTGCTCCGTTCCGAACATTAATCTGTACGTTACTCCGTACGTTCGTTACTCCATATGTTACTCTGTATGTTAGTTAATCCGCACATTAGTTACTCCGTCCGTCAGTTACTCGTACATTAGTTACTCCGTACATTTCTCCATGTTATGAATCAGATCATGGGGTATCATATTTAGAGCTGAGGTTTCAGGACTACCCGTTGCTGTGATTTTTAAACAGTCTGGTCACTTGCTACGATGGTGTTCAGAAGGAGTTGGAATAAACTGAATGAAAAGCTATAGCTGCTCTCAAATGTCAGTCAACTGACTGGGGAGTATATTCAAAAACGCCTTTAATATCTTTTCAATGGAAAAGGAAAATGGAATGGAAAAAATACACATAATAGCTGTTTCATTATAGTCTATAGGATTGAGAAAGGAAGATAAACATGAAGACATATGAGCTGACCATTCAAACACGTGTTAAACATACAGTACAGTCCATCCATAGAAGAAGAGAGAGAGTAGGGCGAGACGGGTGTGAAGGGAGTATGCGGTGACAAGCTGCCGTCCTGCTGTTACCTAACATTAAGGTGACATTGTCCCTGGCAGGGTGTCCCAAAGGCCCCTACCCACCAACCCAACACCCAACTCTCCACCACTGCCATCCCAGCTGCTTTCCCCCTTAATATCCCCGGCTGTGTCCCTGCATGGCTCCAGTGTTTGGGTCTTTCTTTAGCCCTGGCTGTTCAGCAGGCTATATTGGCAGTCTGTCTTTAGCCCTGGCTATTCAAGGATGCATTGGCAGGGAACTTTACTTTTCCAGCACCGCAAAGGCCCTGACAACAGCAGACTATACCAGCTGTTGCCACCTTTATATACAGCAATATGTCATCTCTTTTCTCAGCTCGTCTCATCTGTCTCTCCCCTCACGACCGGCGTTCTCTTTTCTTTTTCTCTCGACTGCTCGCTCTGTCTGTGTTATCTTTCTATCTCTGTCATCTCTTGCTAAGTTCTGTCTCTTTAGGTTGTCTACATTAATCCGTCTGTTTATCCATCTGTCTGCTTGACTCTCTTCTCTCTCCCACTCTTGTTTTCTTCTTTTCTTTCCTGTCTAACGGTCACTGACTGTCTCTCTTCGACCTTTGCTCTTTTGTTTCTCTCTCATTCTCCCACTCTCTCTCTCTTTCTCTCTCTCTCTCTCTGTCTCTCCTTTGCTGATTGTGGCCTCGCTATTGAAGCAGGATGGTGTGTCTCCACACCCCCGACAGCCTGTACACACCCCGAGTATTAAACAGGAACCAGGAGATTAATGTACAGCGCTCTAGATTAATGAAGTGATTTTGAGGACAGTCCATTTTACTGACAGACTCCTCAAATCACACACACGCACACACATGCAGAGTTGTGCACATAATGCAGCAGCATATTCATGCTCCGGACTGGCAAATTCAAGCACACGCACATAAAGCACACACTGCTTGGCGATGAAGGATAGACCTGTGTTTTAGGACGCGGCTGGTGGTGGGAATAAAGCTGCTGAGGAATATGAGTGATAAGACATTCACCATAATCATTCTCTGCTATTCATTCGCCCTCCCCGTCACTCCCTTTCACCTCTCCATCTCCCCATCAACTCGTCTCCTGCGTTTTTTATCACAGGGGGTTTTCAAACTTTTTTTTTCTCAGGGGGGCGATATTTTCTCTCCAAGTTTCCCCTCAGCTGCTTTTGCTGACTGCGGTGCAGATCCTACATTACGGCTAATGTAACAAAGTGTTTTCAGACATGACCTACTGCGTCACAGTGGGTTTTTTTTTCATCCCGTTATTTGTTGGAGAGTCCTCGGAAGGATTTGGCAACATCACACGGCTAATAGCTTTGGATACTAATTTTACAATAATTTGAGGACGGTTTTTAAATCTTTTTGCCACTCGGGCCTGGACCCTGGCCCAGACATTGAAAAATGGCACTGTAATGTACGTCACTCTGATATGTTTTTACACAGCGATGACGTGTAATTGGTCAGCTTTTTTCGAAAAAACAGCCTGTCTGAGTGCTGTGAGTTATGTATAAATCATTCAAACGCTCTTAGTGCCAGAAAGGGCCGCAAATCTGACACATCTAATGATGAAAAAATATTTTATGTTTTGTATTGAAATGATATTGGTTGTCATTTTGGTAATATTTAACGGTATAATATGCAGGAATTAAAAAAAACAAAACAATGTATAGACTGATACAAAAAGAATCCCTCTCAATCATCACTATGCCCCACTGGAAGTGTGTGCTGGTGTCTGTATCTACAGAGACCCTGCATCTCATTTTAATTAATTTCCGGATAACTAAATATGGATCCTACGTCTGTGTTTACACATGCACCTCTTCTCACGTGACCTCTTTCCAGCCAATCATGGTTGGTGTAGGCTATGTTGATGAGTGCTGAGCAACAGAAAGGTGCGGAGGACAGGGGAGAGGCGAAGAGGAGGGCAGAATCGTTGTTTGAGCAGCCACGTCAAAAAGTTGTTTAAATATGTATTTTGTAAAATTACACATTCATTCCTATTTGTTCTTGTGGTTATGACTCACAAACAATCATTTTCCTCAAAATACGATAATTTTAAGCCTCTGGTACGATACTTTTAACGTTTCCCATCTGGCAACGCAGGACTTTCACTCAGAAGGACGCTGTTCGTGTCCTATATGAAACCAAAATTCAATGTTAAATTATTTTAATTTACATCCGTAACTTAAATAACGTAACAAACATATATAATTTTAAAGGTGCAGTGTGTAGGAGTCAGCCGCATCTAGCAATGAAGTTGCACATTGGAACCAACTAAAACTTCTTCTGTGTGCCAAGCGTGGGGGAGAACTACGCTGGCCAACGCAAAAACGTGAAAACGTGAATGGCCCTATCTAGAGCCAGTGTTTGGTTTGACCGTTCTGGGCTACTGTAGAACCATGGCGGCCAGCTTCGTATGTAGATATAAACGGCTCATTCTAAGCTAATGAAAACAGAGTTCTTAGTTACACTAAAGAAGACATACTTAATTAATATCATATTCCATTTCTGCCAATATATATCCCTAAATGTTCGACTCTGTTCCTTGATGTTTTAGTATTTTTTTTTGTGGTTTTGTTTTGTTTTGTTTCTATTTGAGAATGCAGTTTAGCTGTACGGTAACGTAACTTTGTAGGAGACAGGGTTGTCATTTGTGTTCTTCTCTGTGACAGATGCTTGTATAGTGTACACAGGTTTACACACACACACCTACAGCTCAGAATCTTCTGGCCTCCATTATATGAGGAAACTATACTGTGTGTGTCTTTGTGACTGTGCAGTGCTTTTCCTGTACAGCTGCCTGTGGACTTACACTGATGACACACACACACAGAGATACAAGGATGAGGGGCCATGCTAAGGGGCTCAGGTACTGTGCCTGACTTAGTTATGCTGACATTGGGCCGTGGCCAGTAATGACAGCCAGTGACCCCGACACCGACATACGCTCCGTCCAAATGAACATCTCTCTCTGCATGTCAGCTATCCATCTCTGTCAATCTCTCTCTGCCTGCCTGCCTGTCTATTTATGCTCTCTGCCTGTCACCTATCTATCTCTGTCTTTATCACTCTCTCTCCGCATGTCTCCTCGTCTCCCTCTCTTTCCCTCCAAACTCACTCCATCACTCGCTCACTCTCTCACTGTCTGTTTTTGAAGTCTTCTATATCTTTGCTCAACTCTTCGTCAAAGTCAAGGTTTTTCGCTCTCACTCAGTTTTAGCCCTCATCAGTTGAGTTTCATTGATGTTTTCCTGGACGCCCTCTGCTTCCCACCAAGGTCTTTCCTCCTCCACCTCCCTTTCTCTCTCTCTCTCTCACACACACACACACACACACACACACACACACACACACTCTCTCGCTTAGCCAAACACTCCGTCTTCACAGTCACTCTGAATCTGCACAGAAATTAGGAACAGTTTGTGAACAAAAGGTTATATTTAAAAAATACAGCAGGATTTTTATTTAATCCCATCTCATGCACACCAGAAATGACTAGGGGTGATGAAAAATATATCGATTCACTTATATATCGGAATTTCTTTTAAGATTTTGTTATTGATTTTTTAATGCCTGAATCAATTGCTTTATTTGAGTCTATGTGGAGGTAGAAGGAAGTTAGTGATTTTATTGTTGCAGTCTGAGTAACGTGACATCATAAAAACAAAGCCAAAGAGAGAAAGCAGAAAACAGCGGAGGGTCCACGGGGATACGACCTTACATGTTAAATCCAAAGTGGTAAACACTACACATCCAGTAAAGTATGGAAACACTTTGGGTTTCACACATTGCCAGGAAAAGCAGAGCTAGACATCATGGCTAAAGCTACATGCCAACTCTGTCATGTAATGTTATCGTATTGCAGTAATATTTCCCCACCGATATATTAACATTAGTGTTAAATGCATTCAAACGGCCCTGATGGAGCTGACCATGGATGTATAAAGAGAACAGAGATAACGGGAGAGCTAGCGACCACAGTGGAGAAGTTAGAGGAAGTACACACGTGTGACTACGTCCGATTTTCAAAATAAGGTGTTAACAAAGGGAACTGTATATACAAAATACATATATGGAAGTAAGATTGATTGGCTTATATTCACCAGAAGTATAAAACATGACATGTCCCTTATAAATGAAAAGAAAATACCACTAATTTGTGAGAGAAATGTCTTTATTCTTTGATTTTGGGTTTGCTGAAAAAAAATTAGATAAATAATTCCTGACAATGACTGATATATTTGACTTCAGGACATCTCTAACTACATACAGACACAAAATCAAGCATTTTTACTTTATTAATTGAGAGATATTCCCAAGTAAATGTCCCTAGAAGTGTATGATTCAACATTTTCCCATGGTCTAGTGTTAAAAGAAAAGTTGACAAAAATCGCAATAATTCTTAATATTGAATCACAATACTTAACAATCTCAATAAATATCGAATCGGCACCCAAGTATCGCGATAGTATCAAATTGGGAGATAGGTGTATTGTCCCAGTCCTAAACATTATTTTTAATAAATAATTATTTCTTAAAGTAGAACAGAAACTTAATACTGCATAAGATAATCAAGTGTTTTATTTTTGCTCACAATAATTGAAGAGCAGAATGCGCAGAATTTCTACATCCTATCGTGATTACATTTTTAGATGAACTCAGCTCAGTGAGCTGAAGTAATACAGTGGAGCCTGGTGGGGGCGGGCAGCAGCGGCGGCTGTGGCCTCCATATTCTGAATGCAGCTAAATGCATCTAATGAGGAATAGTGCTTTTATTTTGTTAAAAATGTGTCTTAAATATGTGCATATGTGCTTATTTTTTTTGAGTGAGTGGGTGCATTTAGAATAATGTGTATTATGTGTGATGCATGCAGTTATGAGCATGATTGGGTGTATGCTGCTGTGTTCATGTGCTTGCATGAGTGTGTGTATGTGTGTGTGCACGCCACTGGGGCAGTATATATCTGCATTGGCTGTTTACTGCATTGCAGGAGATCTGTCCCAACTGGCGAGGGTACAGCCTCCCGGTGTGATCGCCTCATCTCGTGGAGAACGCAGACGTCAAAATCTGCTTTGTGCCTTATGAAACATCGCAGCTCGCGTCCCCTTCAGTGATTATTAACAGAGGAGTTGAGATTATAAATGAGTCGCAGTTTCGCAGAGCGATGACGGGAAGTGACAGCACCAATTGGCAAACTTTTCCCTCTCACTCAGCGTTTCTTTTGCCTTTGTTGCTGTTTTGTCTCTGTTTCTATGTTCCGTGCTGATTGTACGGTCAGTTACTGCACTGGTTCACACAGCCCCAGAGAGCTGTTTCTAGTAGTTATCTTTGTTTGCATACATATGGTCTCTGAGGTAATTAGGACAACACTGGAGTCTATAGATAGAACACTGTAGCAGCTCCCTTTGTGTTCATGTGAATCACATAAATACACACTTACTGTATATGGTAATTTTCTCATGCCACTGTTTAACTTATTCAACATTATTATATACACACTTGGTTCCAATGACTTATACCATAACTGATCATAGTTCAGTTTCATGGGTGTAACCACGACCTGAAATGGTTTTTAAGTCTATTTTTTGACAATACGTGCATAAACGTGAGGTTGATGCCCGATGAAAAGGCAATGAATAAATGTATTTATCTACATTTTGCAACCTATAGGCGGAGCAGAGTGTGCTGCTCTCTGGGCTCTGCTCCACAGACTCTCCCTTCACTTTTGCCCAGCAGCTGGAAAGCAAGAAACGGGAGCTTCTTTGGTATTGAGAAGCTGCAGTGTTTATTCATGGGCAAACTGTAACCTATACACATTGTACATTTACTGCCACTAGACAACTTCACTGCTAACCGTTCCCTCTGCTCCGATCACCAACACCTATCTGCTCTCTCTCTGTCGCTCAACCAAATTGAGACACGATCAGTGTTGATAAAAAAATGAGATGAGGAATACTAGGCTTACCTAGGCGTGCAAATTTGGACAGGAACATCCCTAATCGCTAGCGGAAACAAGAGTCAACTGAAGCAGTTGTTGTTCACTTTGCGGCCCCTACCGGCCGGTTAAGAGGAGTGCAGAGTCAGCACTCACTAACGATATAAAACAGTCAGTAAAATACTTTTTTTCTATAAATTTTCATCACCACAACCACGAAAGAGGTACTTGAGGATAAAGTCATAAATAAGCACAAAGTATTAGTAGTATGAGAGATGATTAGCCATGGACAGGCAGACAGATGAACACACGCAAACACATCATCCCCTCCAGGCTTACACCTAAATTTAAGTTTACTTAGTTTTGTAGTTTTATAGCATAAAATCACCTGGGGACAAGGTTACACAGGCATTATTGAGGAGCAGTTTGCGTTGTGCTTGGCCCCTCTCGGCCCTTTTCCTCATCGGCACATGCAAACGTTAGCAGCGCGATCGAAGCATTAACATTCTGAGGAGAATGTGCTGCTGAAGGTCTGGTATCAGTCAAGCTGTCTTCTTCATGCATGAGTGATTGGCCTCGCCTAAGGATGGGGAGGAAGGGGTGGAGGATGAGTAGGTGAGAGGAGGAGAGAAGAGGAGAAGAAAGAATAGAAGGTGAGGACATCCACTGTGTCTCATCTCAGCCAGGGGGACAAAAGTCAATTTAACAGCAATCAGTTGGCAGATAACAGCCACCCTGTAACCTGTTACTCCCTCAATGGCTCCATCTCCCCCCCCCACCTCCTCTTCCTCTTTTGCTGGCCGTCCCCCAGCAGTGCGATCATGTTTCTTTCTTTCTTCCTGACTTTAACACGTCCATTCATTCACCCCTTTGCTTCTTGTTTTGTCTGCTATTTCCAATGTCTCTTATTTCTACAATTTAATTCTTTCTTTCTCTCTACTTTTTTCTTTGGTGTCAAAGTCCCAGAATCGCAGTCTGTTGTTCACACGCACACACACACACACACACACACACACACACACACACACACACACACACACCTCCACAGAGATGTTATAAACTCTACAAATTAGCAGGACCTATTTTAGTCTCCTGTGAAAGTTTAGTAAACTCAGCTGGCCCTTTGGCCCATATCCTCTTGCTGCCTTATCCTTAGCTTGTGTGTGTGTGTGTGTTTGTGTGTGTGTGTGTGTAGCACACGGCCAGCTACATCACAGGCTGACAGAGCCCTTTCCTTTTATAGCTGCCCCCCTGAGTAACCAGCCCAGAAAAGGGAAGCGGACGGGGGACAGACACCGTGTCACATTCTCACACACCTGCTCGGTAAGACACACACACACACACACACACACACACACACACACACACACACACACACACACACAAATGTGTACACACTCCAACACACACTTCGGCGGCTGTGCACATGTTACACACAACCTGCAGTGCCCTGGTACACGAATACATGGAACTACATGCAAGCATGTAAAGGAATATATGGATATGTACACACAAATAGCAACATGTAAAAGTATACTGTACCCCACACACACACACACGCACACTCTCACACACACACGCACACACATGCACACACACACACACACACACACACACACACACACACACACACACACAGACACACACGTACACAAAGGCCAGACACATTTGTGTGCCCATAACAATAAAGGTGATCTCTGCTCTGCATTAAGCTGAGATATACAGTTCCTCTTCATGCTGCTGATCTACATGTTTTCTAATTAACAACGATAATTCCTACCTCTCCTCTATTTACTGCTGTGGTAATAGGGGATATCATGACAGGTATTAACCCAATTATCATGAGAATTATGGCCCCCTCCATGCCCTAGCTGTGTTCCAGTGTGAAAGTAACCATCATCATCCATCCTGCCTCGATAACAAAGCCCATTAGAAACCTCAGAGCCACCGTTATGGCCCAGTGGATGTTTGCATGAGAGGAATTAAGCTTTGTCTAAATAGCTCATGTTGATTTAGAAGTATCTAACTTTATAAGGTGTTCTTGTCTTTAATTATGCCTAAATAAACCAATAGAGTAATGTGAGAAGAAGTCATCCGGACTGTGGAAGAACAGTGGAAACCATCTCATGCCAGTGTGGCTACAGTGGCTGGCAGCGTTGCGTATGGTTAATGGGATAGAACACATAATAACGTCCTTATTAAAAGCTGCAGAAACATTATGATCTAACAACTCTGTTACAGGTAGACGGTTGCTGGGAGTTTAACCTTAAAGGGTCACTGCATTGATTGTTACTCATGAAGTTCAGTATGCTTATCATGAGGAGTACCACTCATCAGCCTGCGACAATAGTTGCATGATGTGTTCTGTGGCTCTGGAATGATCTTTCTAAAGTAAAAAAAACAACAATACAAACTAAAGGAGTGTGCATTTAGAAGGCACTGAGGCTCTAATGAGAGATGTTATTAAAGTGTAACTTCAGTATATTTCAACCTGGATTTTCCCATGTTTTTGTGTTGAGGGTGAACATACGGCAGCCGCAGCCTCCTCACCGTCAATATACGTCCACTAAAAGTGCTTGTTTTTGCCACTGACAGGCTCAGATTGTTATTATAAGCGTAAGAGCCATTTTTGATAACTGAGCCCATATATTTTTGAGCTTTTATTTTAAAGCCTTATGCTCTTATTTTGAAGCCTTGACTCACCTACTGACACGATGGTGTCAAAGGTGTCTCTTTTAGTTAGTTAGTTAACACAGGAAGACGCCAGCACACAGTTTTAAACCCTTCTTTAGTTTCAAGTTTCCTTTGTTACCTGTAAATATATTATTTGATCATCATCACTGATGTTGTCCAACTGAACTGTTACAGCCAACGTGCCACAAGTAACATTTCAATCATGGTAAATAACACAACTCATCGCTTGTGTTCCTTTTACCGTTTGCTGTGGAAAGCGTGTTGGGGTCTCTGCTGGGTGTCTACATGTTGAAAATCTTGGCGATTAGAAGCCAATACAATAAGTGTCTGACAACATTATGGAAAGGACCCAACAGAGAAATAAAATGTTTTTCTTACCTTTCACTTGACCCCATCTGTTTTTTTTATTGTGTCTAACCGAGTGTCGCTCAAGGAGAAATCTGAAATCTCACAAAAGGTGACTTGTTGCTGTACCAGACAACTAAGTGAGAGTTGGAGAGAGAAGTGCTGGTGTTGTCAGAGTTTGTTGTGTTGGAGTACAGAAAGCGTAGCTTAGTGTTATTTAAAAGATTTTGAATGTCATGGCTGAATATTTAGAGGATTTCCACATTGTGGATGAAGCCCAACCCCCTCACGTGATTTCAGAACAAGACTTCTCCTTGAGTGAGACTTAGACACAACAAGAAATATGCAACAGCCAGCTGCAGCGCTCTCCCTCAATACTGCAATAATTAAAAAAAAAACAACTAATTTTTATAAGTTCTGAAGTGGTCTGAAAATAAAAAAAAACAACTAGAAATTTTAACTTGAATTGACTTGAAATGAATGCTAACAGTGCGGCTCTGGGATAGCAATGTCAAGGTCATTTTGCTGCTTTAGTCCAGACTGAAAGATCTCAACAGCCAATAAATAGATTTACTTGAAATATTGTACCAACATTTATGATCCCCAGAATAAGAATCCTAATGAATTTGGCGGCTTTTCTCGTGCCAACAGCAGGTCAACATTTTCACTTACCCATTGAAATATTTTAACATCTACATGGATTGACACAAATTTTGGTACAGATGTTCATGATCCCCAGCAGATGTATCCCAATGACTTTGTTTGTCCCTGACTTTTACTGTAGTGCATGTTTGCATTGTCATTGTGAGCATGTTGACATTTTGATGTTAGCAAAGCACCACTGTGCCCAAGCATGGCTGTATAGACTCTGTTTCAATCTTCTCCACTTCAAGTTTACCTCTAGTCCCCCAACTTAAATCCCCCCCTAGTAATCAGATCTGACAATTTCAGGTCATTCTCCACATTATTACAATGCATTTAAAAGTAGTTTTTTTTGCCTAGTTCTGTTCTAACCTTGGGGACCAACATGGATGTTGTGAGAGGCCATATTGATTTTGGTTTTTACACATGTATGCACACAGATAAGAAGGAACCAGCCCAAGGAGAGACGTACTGTATATGTAAAAGCCAACCAATACGATAGTCTGCAGACATAAAGAGACGGCCATTTAGCAGCAGCATACAGAGTACAGTGGGATTTCCACAGCCAGTAATACAACATAAAGCACAATGGTATACAGTGTGCAACTTTCTTTAGGCACTGGTCAGGTGACTTGATGAAAGTGCAACACTAAATCACCCCGTTAAAACCAGTGCTTTTATAGGCTTACTGTATATACTGAACAAATGATAAAACTACTGTACATAATCACTGACTAAGAGGTTTTGAACTGAACTGGACAAAACTATTCGAATTAGCAATGTGATTCAAAATGTTCACCTCTAGTTACAGAAAATATCTATATTATTCTTTTCTATGCTATTGACCTAAGTCAGTTGATTCTCTCTTCATCATTGTCTCCAGAGTATGAAAAGCTAAGGCGTGAACCGAAAGCCACCTCACACGGCTGATACACATGGACTTCCTGTGTGCCTCCCCTCGCAGGGTTTGATATATGTAGTGGCCTGTGTAGTGCATGACAACATTAGTATGAACAGTAACATCAATCTGGCCTCTCCAACATATGAGCAGTGATCCAGTATAACATATGGATGAAGGGACACAGAGAGAGAGAGAGAGAGAGAGAGAGAGAGAGAAGAGAGAGAGCATGTGAAGGATCTGATTGTTAGGAGAGGATGGATTTTTAGAGGGGAAAGTCAATTACGCCTCACAAAGCACTTGGTTAAAATATCAAGGTCGCAATACGGTGATAGAACCTGTATCCGTGCTGTGTCAAAGTGCCATTTTTCATCGCTTTGTGTCTCTTCTGGAGGTCAAACCCATTTGGGCTTCATTTATTAACCCTAAAGTGCTGCTGCTGGCAGGAGCCGGGCTCTCAGCGCCGAGGGGCTGCGGAGCAAAGCAGAGGTCGGCCACAGGGAGAGAGAGCAGTGCACCGGTGCATATGTGTGAGTATACGTATGCGGCAGCGGGTGGATGCGATATGTGATGTTATGTGTACGTATGCACGTGCACACGTAAGTGATACTCCATCTAATAGAGTAACGTGGACACTATACGCTTATTGTCAATAAACATTAGAGAGATCATCAAGGAAAAGCAGGGAGCAGTTGTTTTTTATCACAATAATGACAGGGTGCTTTAGGAGATCAAAAATCAATGGAGCCCGGCGGCTCGCTGAGAAACTCTTGTCTTTAGATGTACAGTGTCCACACATCTTTTCCATTCCTGCCACAGAGGTCAGAGGTGAAGGTAACTCCATTGCTCTGTCAATAAGGAGCCATGTTTCTTTGTTTGGAGGACTGAACAGATGTAAAAAGAGTTCTTTTCAAAACTGCATGTACCCAACATGTAGAAAGTAAATACTTAATACATGTTACAGATCAGATTATTATATTTTAAGAAGATCTGGTACTTGAAAGCAGAATCAGTTTGGCCTCAGACTGTCAGCTCAAATCTGTTTTTTTTGGCATATCCAGATTGTATCCAAATAGATTTTAGAAAGTCTGGACATTAAGTCTGGACATTAAGTCTGGAGACAAAGTCTGGACATTAAGTCTGGACATTAAGTCTGGAGACAAAGTCTGGACATATCTGCTGCATTTCTACAGATGTGTTGTTAAGATCATGTGTAGCACATTGAAACATAGACTGACATAATAAATACAGGTGGCTGCACAAGCACAGTAACAGATACACATGCTGCATGCCCAAATTATATTAAACACCTAGAAAACCCTGAGAACAACATGAAAATGAGACTCCAGCTCCCCAGAACCACCAACAACAAGGATTACAAAGTCTTTATTTGTTACAATTATCAAGGGACACTGTGGAAGAAAGTAATCTGAGCAAAAGAAATGAAGACTGAGTACAGCCAGTCCACACACACACACACACACACACACACACACACACTTGCTTGGATCAGTACATTTGTAGCCATTCAAACAGGAGACAAAGTAATGCAATAAACTATAATGCACATTGATCCACTCACACAGCTACATATAGGCGCACTCACCACATGTGTAGATGTTGTCACTCGACGCTGCAATTGTCTCTTCAAGTTCTATGTGTGTCCTTTTGACACCGTGTTAACAAGAGTGCCTACAGCCATGCCACCAGCTCTGTGAGGCTGTACGGACAAAGCAGTGATAGATGCTAACATGCTCACAATGTTAACATGCTGATATTTAGCAGGTATAGTGTTTTCACAGCTGAGGCTGATGGAAATATCAGTTTTGCAGGTATTTGGTCATAAACCAAAGCATTGGACAAATAAAAATGTTGACTTCATAGCGGCCTAGATGAAAAGTTGAGGGACCACCAAACGTCATTACAATTCAGCGTGAGGGAGCCGTGGATGTGGGTATCAAATCATGGCATTCCCTTAGTTGTTGAGAAATGTCAACCTCATGGTGGTGATAGAAGACCTGTTCACCCTCTGGGCAACTCTTGTGAGAGTTAATGACGCTCACACATGTAATTTCTATCAAGTTGATCAAAGTAGAGGTTGTTCAACACAAAAACTAGATGATTTGCCTGTATTCCATTTCGCATGAGCAACATTTAGGCCACTGTATTCGAGTCACACAGTCATGCTAGCTTCTCTGAGGCTGTGTAGGTACAGTGCAGTGATGTTTTGAGTTAAATGCTATCATCAGCAAGCTAACATGCTAACAATGACAATGGTCATCGTCAACACGGTGCTTACCGTGTTCACCGTCTTGGATGAATTTCAAATCGTTGACCTGATGATGGATGAAATGTTAAGGGATCGCCAAAGTTATTTGGATACATTGTCTGGAAACCTGAATGTCTGTACAAAATGTTGCGCCAATCCATTTAGTAGATTAGATACTTTATAAGGGAAAAGTTTGATCGGTCGATGGCACTAGAGGAAAAGCTGGGATCAGTAGTCAGAAGGCTTCACCATCTGTGTGTCTCGGATGTCTGTACAAAGTGTCAGGGTATATATTTCAGTCTGGACCAAAGTGAGGAACCGACCAGCTGATCTGGTCATCCCTAAAGCCACGCTGCTAGTATTGCTAAAAACCCTTTTGTTACAATCAACATGAAACATACAGCAAAAAAAAAGTGCCTAATGAGCCTCCTAATTAAACCTACCTTACATGTTTGCTGCTTTGTGTTTTTCTAACGTACCTGTTCTGTTTTTATGAACATTTGCAACAAAAGTGATGATGATAATGGTGGCTGCTCTGGAATCGCATGCAAGGGGAAAGCATGGACAAAGCAGGTAAATGTCCTTGGATGTATCAAATCAGGGAATTAGCTGTTTGATAATTGATTCCATGTTAATGGTTGGGCTTGCTTCACTCTTTTGTGTCCATTGTGAATGTCAACATGTTTGATTCATGTGCTGCTGGTCCTTGTCCTATAGGCCATGGGCATGTGATCGATCAGTCCATGTACTGTACCTTCTACTTTACTGGAGTGGTACTTAGTTTGTGTGTATCTAAGCGTGTATATGATTACGTATATGTTTGTTGATGTCTTTGTGTGTCACCCTGCAGTTCTGGCTCGTTGGTATGAAGTGGTCTGAAATGAACAGAGTCCATTAACACCTTTCTCTGGAAAGGTGATCCGGTGCTGACTCAGGTTCGTAGAAGGAGGAAGTGATTCTTGAAGGACAGTCCAACGATGACGGAGTCCCCCTTTGCAACCCCCCAACCCCTGGAGTGAGGGATTGTGGGATTGGCACTTCAACCCCACCCCTGCCCCCTCACAAAGGGAGCTGAACAACGTAAGGGAATAAAATGCTGATCTAAGAAATCAGGAGGAAACCACTTGGAGGTCAAGGAGAAGAGAAACGCTAAGTGAGAGGTATAATGATTTAACTCAACTATAGGGCTTTTTTATAAGAGGAGGAGGGCCAAAGGAGTGAGTAAGTTGAAAAAATAAGGTGGAGGGAGGCGAAAAATGAGTCATGAGGGGCAAAAAGAAGACAAAAATAGCCAGGAAGATAGATGAGTGTGTGAACAAGATAACACAGAGTGTGGAGGAGATAGAGAGTGATGTGTATGACCAAGAAATACTCTGATAATATCCCACACTCTCTATATGACAGTTTTTCAGTGATAAGAGGTGATAGCTGGGGTGTTAAAGGTGTTGGCTTGAAAGAGAGATTGAGAAAAAAAGAGAGAGAGAATAGAGAGAGGGATGCAGCGAGAGAAACTCAGATTAAATGGAGAGGGGATGGTGACATCACTTAGGAGATGAAACCAGCCAAAGAATAGTATGCCCTTCAGGCTAGGGAACATATTGTCACACACACACACACACACACACACACACACACACACACACACACACACACACACAGTTTGACTAGTATTACCACACACTCTCTGCCTTTACCTGGACAATCTGATCACAACTTTTTATATACACCATATTTTTCATCACATCTCATTTTGCATGTGGACTATACAAAGCCAGAAGGTAAAGGCCGTCACTTTTGTAAACAAGACAATCATACACTTGGCGCAAAGTGGCGCACAGCGCAACTGTCATTGCTAGTTTCAGACCGACGCAGTTGTCATTTTCACACCCAGCGCCCACGTTGTGTAAGTAGCAAATGTACTTGCGCCCATCTGTGCACCAATGGAGCGTGTCGGTCTTAAAGTGAGGTGTGGTCAGGCGCTTTGTTGGCGCATTGCTATCTTGGGGCAGTAGAAAGCGATTGTGTCATTAACCAACAAAAACCTTGTCTAAAGTCTGGTGCAGTATGTTCCTGCTACAGTATGATGAGTCTACACAGGCGGTTTCACAACACGCGTACACTCTGATTGTTACACACACAGGGACACGCTGTAGCAGTGTTGGCACGAGAATAATGTTTTTATTTATGTAAAGGAAAACACTAAATTCAGAATATAATGGAATATAATGAAGTGAGGCTCTCAGGCATTCTGTATTGCTGAACCTGCAGCGTGCTCTCAGCCTTCCTCCGGTCACGCTGACCACAGAGATAACGGTGCACACACACGCCTCTGTGGCGTCTCCTCTCTCATCATCCCTCTGTATGTGTGAGTGTAGACGTAGGCTACTTCAAAGTTTACTGGCCCTCTCCCCCTAAACGGCAGCGTTTTGAGCCTGACGGATCCGCGTGTTACACACCGCCTCTCCGGCGTGAACACCCGCGTGTAATGCAGCTCCGGAGGATTCTGCTCAGCCTGTCCGAGCCCTCCGCGGGTTGCATCGGAAAGCAATACAGTTTTCATTATTTATCAATACATGTTTCTCATATTTAGCCGAGTGCTTATTATAATACAATGAATTTTGTCCCAGCCCTTCTCTGTGGGGTTACCTCCACGCGTAACGCTAGTTATTACAATTTAAGTCACTGGGACTCGATATCTTAGCAACAAGGATGGCAGGTCTCACACCCTGTCCAAGCCAAGTCTTGTCAAACTGGCCAACCCGCAATCTGCAACTGGTACGCACCAAAGTACGATGCATATCAGCCAGAGCAGCAGCCATTCATTTGGACAAATCGTCTCACCTGTGTGTTGTTGCTTTTGTTTCCTTTCTTTGTTTTTACTACATCCATGCAGCACATTTTCACTCATCCACGCCCCACACTGCTGACTTTACAGACTCCTCCCACCTATTTATTATTTGTTTTTTTTTTGGTTATTTTGTGGCAAATAATTTACTTTATTATTTAGTAAACCTGCGTGTCATGTTTTTGTCCCAGTCCAAGAGCCAGGCTGTGACACTTATTATTAACTGGGGTTTTGCAGAATAAATTGTTTTTTTGTGTAGTATTGGACTAGTATTACCTCAGGACCTCAGGGCCATCGGGTGATCTATAACACTTGTAAAGGTTGTCTGCAAAGTCCATAATCTATTAAAAACACAATACTTTGCATAATAATAATGATCTGTAACAAAAAACAGCTTTGGAGACACAGCCTACAGGTTTACCATTTACTATTTATTATTGGTAGGCCTACTGTGATTATGCATTTGGAATTTGAGAAAAAAAAGTAATGGCACTTGTGAGAAGCAGCTTATTGTGCTCATTGCGGCATGGTACCAGCCATGCATGACAGAAGCTCATACCCGGGCGCCGGAATAGGGGGGGACAACGAGCCTTTTTTTGTCCCCCCGCTTTTAGGTGCTTTGGTAATAAAGTGGTAACGTCTAAGCCAGGTATTAAGGTCATAGAACTTGGCGATAATGTCTATATGGAGTAATATGTTGGACCTTTATCCAATCATGATCCACCATTGTGTTGCCTAATTCAAATGAAATCAAAGTGATCCGACATCCAGCCCGCCACAAGTTTCATAATGACTTGAAAATATTTGTACACTTCTCAACGGGTCTGCGGGGATGTTGGCAACCCACCGTCTTGAACACGGACCCTGTCTCGTTTACCGTGCTTTGTGAGTGGGACTTTTTGCCGTGTCATCACCATCCATGTAAGACTAATGTGTTTATGATTAAATTGTTTACTGGAGCACAAAGTTCTTCATAGATCTGGCCTCTTAATTTTGATCTCAAAATGCACCAGATTGATGCATTTAACTTTAAAATGTACAACATTTTCTTCCAGGGGAGCATGCCTCCGGTCTATCTTGAGTGTCCGAGGTTCACCCTCCATAGTCTCATAAAATCCTGTGAAAACACCGAATTATGTCATCCAAAACTGGATGTCACCCCCACTTCAAATCTCATTCCGGCGCCGCTGTGTGGAAGCCAGTGTCCCAAAATAATAATTTGGAACAACACCAGTTAAATCAGCAGGCTAGATAGTAACATCATTCATCCAGTGGCACAAGTGATTAGAGCTGGGGCATGTCATGTTGTGCGCTACAAATTTTTCCAATCAGAGCAAGTTATTAGCCAGTCAAACCACATCACATTGGTTAAAATGATAATCGCATCTTTGCAAATTATCTTCACTGACTTTCACATGACTTGATCGAGTAATATGGAATATGGATTTGTGTAGATACATTTGAAACAAATTACAAAATTATAAAAACGCTTGAGTTGATGTGAACTCTGAATACTGAATTCAACAGCACATTAATCAATTAGAGGTGGTTCCTCCCCTAAATGTCAATTGTGGCATGAATAAACACATGCTAAACCTCTTGGCCTTATTCAGCCCCAATCGATTCCCAACTGTTGAGACTTCAGATTCATTCAGCAAAAGTAATTTATCACGGTGAACATGACGCCAGCAATTGGATTTTGCAAACTGGCATAAGGACATTAATATCTGGCCGTAAACTTTAAAAGGAAGTGGTGTCTTTTTTTACTGGCAGCATAAATTAATGTTAATGTTGGTGGTAAAGACATTTTCCTGGAAATTGTTATTAGAGTTATCTTATATTTGAGGAAACATTCACAACAGGAAGATCCCTTTGAGTAGAATGACTGACTTTTTTTGTATTATGGGTTGTTTCTAGCTTGAACTTTAGACAAGAAAACAAAATACTTTGAAAGCAAAAAAACGTTCATATTCGGCAGATTTTGTTTCTTTTTGGTTGATGGGTAAAAAAAAAGAATATTCTTCACCATTTCATGCACAATGTTGTTTTACACTTTTAGTTGTTTTTTTTTATTATTCTGTGGCATTATGATTATATCTTGGGAAATCGTGCTGAAAAGTTGAGAATATTTTAACATTTATACATGTCTCAAAACCGCTAGAAAAATGCGACAGCCGGTGCAAAAGAGGAGTGCACGGCAGGTGCGTCAATGATTTTGCTGGCGAAGCGTTTCTGGCAATGTGTCTCGGTGTGATCAGCCTCTTATTCCTCACTAAAGATTTCCTTCAGGTGCAGTGATTACATCCTTCTGTGGTTGTGGTCTTATAGTGTAAATATGTTAAAGGGGAAACTAGAAAAGATGTTTGGTCAGTCTTGTCAGTTTTTAATTGAAGTTGAGCAGAAACTAAATCGCAAAAACTATAACTCTGATACTGTAAGTGATAAAAGCATCCTGAGTCGGCGACACCACCTTGCCTCCTTCGGCTTTTTTTCAGCTTTATCTCCTTCTCAAGTTCTGCATTTTCCTCTCTGTCTTGTGATTTATGTTTCTGTTTTCTTGTTTCTTCAGTTAGTAGCTCTTGTAGACGAAACGTTGACATTTCTCTCAGGCCTGAGGAGTCTGATCAGAATATTCATAGACTATTGATTATTTCAGCTCAGGAAATGCAGACTGCCCCTCCACACTTCTTCGGTTTCACACACCCCTTCCTCAATCTTCTATTAATGTGTCTGTGAAGGGAGAGAGAGCTTAAAGGTTAATTGATAGAGAGAAGTAGTGGCTGAGGAAGAAGTGGATGAAGCGGGTCACAGGAGTTTATTAGTGGCTCCAGCTGTCTACCAAACTGATACTGTTGGTGTATGCGTGTGTTAATTTTCAATTAGTTTACTGGTATTTAGGAAACTTAATCCTTAATAGTGTTACTTTTTTAGTTTTGATCAGCATTAGGTTATTTACATTCATTTATTTGACATGTTTTATTCTAACCTACACAAATAATTAACTGAAATCACCTACGGGATGTCTATGATGATTGACAACCTGCAAACATCAAATCCACTTCTGTATCCTTAGAACATATCCATACCTTACTCTATAAGCTTTTCACCCTTCAGCATCTATTCCTCTGCCAATAGACAACACATTCTCACTCCCAACTTTTCAAATACCGACGCTTGGTCAGTGGTCCTACGCTTCTGTTACGCTCCAGGTACCCCTCTAGCATCAGTGTCAGTTTCCACTCGTTACATACATACAGTCTCTTTTCAAAATAAACTACCAACGTATAGCTTTGCTTCGTTTTTAGGTTAGGTTTAGGTTACTTATGGAACAAAACTACTCGGTTAGGTCTTGTAAAAGATTATGGTTTGGTTTAAAATAAGTACGTTTGTTACGTGACTGCCGTTAGTTAAGAACGGAAGTTACGTAAAATAAGTCTACGTTGACTTGGTTTCACACGGGACACTGCTGGGTGAAAGTCCTGCCTTTGTTTGACCCGTCCAACCTCCCCTCTCACCCACCCTACGCAGACTTTCTTGCTTTTAATACTACGTCAGTTGCTCTGACCGTCTAATAATGACGCGGATGTGTTTACATTGGAGTTAGTTGGTGTTTCTCATACAGATGCTAAAGGGTTCCTCGGTGTGGCGGTATCAGACTTAAAGGGGCACTGACCAAGCGTCGGTATTTGATGAATTAAGAGTGGGAACAGGTTGCAATGGAAGGTCAAACAAGAATGTTTGTGTGATCATGAGTGAAAAAAGGTGAAAAGAGGTTCACAGTATAACTCCCAGAGCTCACCCACCTACATGGAAACCACTTTGCAGGAGTCGCTAGTGGAGTAACAAGGACATGATCCCTCACTGGTTGCCCAGCACTGCCAATTGTGTACATTGGATCTTACATTATCAGTAGCCAGGTTCCAGACCTCTAAGTCACCACCCTCATCTCTGATGTTGGATACATTTGGTTATTGCAAAATAAAATAAAATAACCCCACCTTGTAACGAAAAAATCAGCTCACACAAACACAGATGTCAGGCTGGATCAGTTAAGTGAATTGAAATGGCAATTCAGTTTGATTATCAGGCTACATTAGCAGTGGCATTACTGCTGGGTGAGACATAAAACATGTAATGTGTTTGTTTGGGGGGGCCAGCTGGAGGCCTCGGGGCCCAGAGCAGGTTCTTAGTTTGCTTATGTTTGAACCGTCTCAGGTAACATTACTTTCAGTGTTAGTGGCTTTTGGGCATGATTAGTCTTCAGATGGTCCAGCAAAATGTCCAGGTTGTCTTGATTTATTTTCTGTCCCTTAAACAGTCAATGTATGAGAACAATAATACCTACAATACACATACACCAACATATACAAATGTACAGTCACACATACACACATTCCACTATTAAAAGACAGACTTTTCCAGCTGGATCTCTGAACAGCTCTGTGATTATAGTTGACAAACCGCTTTAAAATGTCAGAGAGCAGTGTAGCATATGACAGGAAGACTCACAGTACACTGTGGGACCTTTGCAGAAGTCCTCTCCTCATTACATTTACCCCTTAGCACGGCAGGCTTTCGTCAATAAGTTATAGGGTTCTCAAAAAATGTTCTTGCTGTTGCGATTTTGTGCCAATAAGAAGAGAAGATCTGCTCCAGATTGTCTCAAATGGGACATGTACTGTAGTATATTTGTGCGTACAGTTACAGTAGCTATAAGTGAATGTCAGCGGCCTTTTTCTCCCCATCGCTGCCTTTGTGATCGATCCACACCGTCTGTGACCTGGAGGCCTTGATCCAAATCAAAAGGAGGGTGACTGATCCAAACCCGTTTTCAGAGAAATACAGAAACACACAGAGATAAAGAATCAAAACAAACTTAATGAGATCATCAGAATCTAATCTTAATAGTCATTCACACACTGATGGCTCAGCCTTCAGGAGCAGTTTGGGGTTCAGTATCTCGCCCAAGGACAGTTCAACATGTGGACCGGAGGAGCCGGGGATCGCACTGCCGATCTTCTGATTAGTAGACAACCCGCTCTACCCGACAAATATGTGAACATGTCTGCCTAGACAGAAACCATCATCTGTTTTCTGGACTTTTAGTCTCGTTGAGGCTCTGGTTAGTAGAGATGCATTAGACTGCATCACACTGGAACATGTTTCTAGCTTTTGTTGTTTTGCCCACATCCCATTTGCATACACAAGGTAGACAGAATATTAGAATCACCCTCCTCACATATAGACGCACACACACAGACATACAAGAAGGAAGACCTAGAGGTTAAACGTGAAAACCACAGCACTAAAGGGACTTTTCGTCAGGCTAGAATTTGAATTAAGTTAAAGTACTTCTCCACTTCTCTATCCTAGTCGGTGTCCTCTTTTCTCTTCTTCACCCTATCATCACTCACCTCTCTCCCTCGGTGCCTCTGCCCTTGCCCTTTTCTCTCTACCACCAGCTTGAATATACTGTAGACAGCATCAAATTCATTTTTTGAGCTTCCCAAATAGTTTGTAGCTTGAGGACCAACTTTCCCCCCCATTTGAGCGGGTCATAAAATTATTATGAATCTATGTGTTTTTTTTCTTCTTCTCAGCCCCTAAAAAGAAATTATTACCCATAAAGCAGTTTGTGCAGAGCATCCAGCTCTTCTTCAAGCCACTGTCTCAGCGAGTGGGAGTGAATCAGTGCATGAGGGATGGTATTCCTGACACAGCTGTGTGAATGGTTGTATTGTCGATTTATGAATATTAATTGAGGTTTGACACTATTATTGCCTGAAATGCATGCTGAAAGATGGCATCTTGCCCGAATCATCTACACAGCAATAAAAACTTAAATTAGAGTGCTGCCCCGTATTCTTTATCTATGATTTATGCACTGTGCCATGACTGAAAATAGAATCTGAGAATCTGAGGACAAAATAGACCACCTGAATGAAACATAACACCATTTGGGCAGTTTTCTTTAGTTGTTTTTGCTTATTTCAGATTTACATAATCCTTTATACTTACAACTCTTTTGGCCACTTTGGGGCAACACCACAAGCTGTACAACATTGACTTATGACGAAGGTGTTAGTGGCTGTTCAGACCAACAACAACAACTCTCCTACAAAATTATGTTCAAACTGCATTTTGAGTTACGAGGGAAATGTATTTTCTCACGGTTGCAGTTTTAAGCATGTGGTTAACGTTGTAAATTGAAACAAAACAAAACTACTGGGTTAGGTTTAGTAAAACATCATGGTCTGGCTTACAATAAGTATGTTTGTTACTTTATTTAAAGGTACAGTGTGTAAAATCTGGTGGCATCTAGCGGTGAGGTTGCAGATTGCAACTTCTCCCGCGTGCCAAGCGTGTAGGAGAACTACGGTGGTTGACGTGAGAACGCGAATGGCGCTCTCTATAGAGCCAGCTGTTGTAAGAGTAGCGTAGATCATTTGGAGAATAGCAGAGTCAGTGTGTAGAATGAGTGTGAACGTGGGAAGTGAGTTGTGAAGGAAGAGAGAGAGAGTGAGCGGTGGTGAATGTGTGTAAGAGAACCAGTGAGCTAGTGGAGCAGAAGACAGAATATCAGCGAATATTCAGTGGATGTTGCAGTTTATTCAAAAATAAATGCTGCAGCTCCTCCAGACCAACAGAGTTTTCTGTGTCTTGTTTCCGGGCGGCTGAGTGGAGTGACGGCCCAAGCTTCCAGCCCAAGCAGGAAAAGTTAACACAGTGGTTTGTCCTTTCTGCGCTATTGTAGAAACATGGCGGCCGCTCTGTGAAGAGGACCCGCTCCCTATGTAGATATAGACGGCTCATTCTAAGGTAACGAAAACACAACAATTCTTATTATCAGTTGATTATACACTAAAGAAAACATTCTTATTAATATTATATTCCATTTCTGCCAATAGATCTCCCTAAATGTTACACACTGGTCCTTTAAGTTACAGACGTAAATTAAAATAAGTGAATGCAACATCTAATATCTTATACTCATGTGCTATATGCTTAAATAAATTGGAAATTCCACAAGTATCTGGAGTAGCCAGCAAGTGAGAAACTGTAGCCAAAAATTTGGGCCGTAAAAGCCCAAATTTGGTTCCTCTGGCACATTCTAATGACAATATTCCATTATATACACTGATCTTAATTATTGCTTATTTTAATGAGTTTGCCTGCCTGATTGTAAACATGTAGTGAATTATTGTAAAGGAGAATTAGGCTCCTTGTGCATTTTAGCCCACACAGTCTGTAAATAGCTTTTAATATTTAATTTATTAATTTATTCTTGACTGATCAGAATGTTTGTAATGTACAATCATTAGACCTTATTTATTATTTTTTATTTATTTATTTATTTATCCACTGTTTTTGAGAGGTCCAGCAATCTAGACATGAATGATCTGCCTTGGGGGAATAATTCTCATGGCAAAGTTAAGATGGCCTAATAAAGACAGCAATTATCATTTGGTAAAAGACACCGCATCCAACGCCCTTACACGACTTCTCTGATACGGACCAACTTTTCAAGAGGCAGTGACGCTTGCATTAGGTGGCTGTTTAATGTGATGCCTAAAACTCTGATAGCTGTGAGTGGACCTTGGGTTTTCTCAGCGGAGAGAGGAACACCTTAAGAACATCTTTTCGCACACTAATGCTTCGATAATCCACCATTAGGAAATCAAAGGTGAAGAACAAGTTATTAAACAGTATGATGAGTATAATGCAGTTATTCAACAGTATCAATGAGGGGCTGACAAGTCTATTATCAGACCCTTTATACCTGAATATTTTATAGTAAAATTTTTTGAATGTTTTGAACTAAAATTCTGTCCAGATCTTAGACGTTACACCTTTAACTAAAAATGTGTTGAATCTAAGACCGTTCCAATGTCCTGAAAAGTTTCCTCTTTTATGATACGGGTCCGATTCCAGGGTTGTCAGTGATTTCTATTCTCAATCTGGTTCCTTAGCTGACATCCAGCCGTTAAGGATCCGGGCCTGATGATGCCTTTTAGGTAGACACCTTCATTTTTAACAGACATATAAAAGTCTATCTGAGGCAGCCCAACAGGCGTGAAATGTGAAAGGAAGACATTCGAGGACAGAAAATGCAGAGGACTCAAATTACACCCCTCATCGCTTCGCTACCTATACTGCTCCTTAGCACAGTCACCGCTCTCCCAGACACCAAAATGCCTTTTAAACCGTCATTTAATCCCACCTAATGAATTAGAATCCCTTTTTCTCTTTGCTGGGTAAGTAGGATTTAACGGTAATTGAATGGGTAGTACTACTCTGCATAATTTTTCTTTTGAAAGAGAAAGGGAGGGGGTAAAAAGAAAGACGTGTGAATTGAATGGGAGCTTACTAAGAGGAAACTGGCCTTGAGTCCACAAAACGATCTAAGGAGGAGGGGCGGGGGCTGCTCAATTCCTGCCTGTACCACCCCTTTGCTGACCTTTCTGAAATGGACTTTAATGCATAAAGTGGAATAAAGCGGAATTAATCATGTGCAGGGACTAGGTCACGGACAGCGGTGTAACACAGATGGCTGAGTGGCACTATTGGAGTGTGTGTGTGTGTGTGTGTGTGTGTGTGGAGGGGTTGATTATGACCAGCCCCCAAACACACACGCACACACGCACTTATAGGCATAATTTGCATTCTTTGTCAAACAAAGGTGCAGACAAGGTGAATACACACAGATAGCTCTTCCCTTTAATCGCCCTGTTGAGTTTGAAGAGTTTCAAAGGTTACTACAGCAGCTGGAGTCAACTGAAGACCTTTGTTTGGCTTTTCTGTCTAATGAGTAACATGCCAACCTTGCACCGATCAGCCATTATATTATGACCACCTGCCTAATATTGAGTAAGTCCCCCTTTTGCCGCCAAACAGCCCTGACCCGTCGAGGCATGGACTCCACTAGACCACTGAAGGTATGCTGTGGTATCTGGCACCAAGCCATCAGTAGCAAGTCCTGTTAGTTGCGAGGTGGGGCCTCCATGGATCGGACTTGTTTGTCCAGCACATCCCACAGATGCTCGATTGGAGATCTGGAGAATTTGGAGGCCGAGTCAACACCTCGAACTCGTCGCCATTCACATGATGTAAAAGAAAACGTGATTCATCAGACCGGGCCACCTTCTTCCATTGCTCCGTGGTCCAGTTCTGATGCTCACGTGCCCATTGTAGGCGCTTTTGGCGGTGGACACGGGTCAGCACGGGGCACCCTGACCAGTCTGTGGCTACACAGCCCCATACGCAACAAACAGCGATGCACTGTGTGTTCTGACACCTTTCTATCGGAACCAGCATTAACTTTTTCAGCAATTTGAGCTACAGTATCTCTTCTATTGGATCGGACAACACGAGCCAGCCTTCGCTCCCCACGTGCATCAATGAGCCTTGGGTCTGACCCTGTCGCCGGTTCACCGGTTTTCCTTCCTTGGACCTTTTGCTAGGTCCTGACCACTGCAGACCGGGAACATCCCACAAGAGCTGCAGTTTTGGAGATGCTCTGACCCAGTCGTCTAGCCATCACAATTTGGCCCTCGTCAAAGTTGCTCACATCCTTACTCTTGGTCATAATGTTATGGCTGATCAGTGTATGTGTGACTGTGTGGATACGTATGAGTGATTCTTCTGCACATGACTTTCGCAGGGTGCATGCACTTGTTCTTCTGTGTGTGTGTGTCTTCTATCTCTCTCTGTGCATCTTCACATGCACACTGACTGATAGTATGTACTGCACATAATGTATAGTACGCATGCATGTGAGTGTGTTTGCTATGATGATGAGTTCCACGTTTATGCTGGATAACCTGCACCAGCAACTCTTTCATGGAGCATCAGCACTACATTGGACATGCATTACGTTTAGGCTCCGTTACTTTAACAGTAGGGCTGCACGGTGGTGCAGTGGTTGGCACTGCCGCCTCACAGCAAGAGGGCCCTTCTATGTGGAGTTATCATGTTCTCCCCGTGTTAGCGTGGGTTTTCTCCGGGTTCTCCGGTTTCCTCCCACAGTCCAAAGACATGCAGGTTCATTGTTGACTCTAAATGTCCCGTAGGTGTGAATGTGAGCGTGAATGGTTGTCTGTCTCTGTGTGTCAGCCCTGTGATAGTCTGGTGACCTGTCCAGGGTGTACCCCGCCTTCGCCCAATGTCAGCTGGGATCGGCTCCAGCCCCCTGGCGACCCTGAATAGGATAAGTGGTTACAGATAATGGATAGAACTTTACAATAGAGGACAGGGCTACGAGACACTTTCTTATTGCATATATTTACTATGTTTAGAATTTTAATGTGATCATCTTTTCGATTTTTTTGTTTTTCTTCCCCCAAAATAAACAATTGCAGTGAAACGTATGCAGTTCTGTGGTCTAACTAGCTCTCCCCTCCAATTTATTTATTTTTTATATCTTCATTTAACCCATATTTAACCAGGTAAGAAAGACCCATTGAGATCAACAATCTCTATAGTTATTCTATAGTTAGGCCAGATGCAGGCTAAGTGACTAAATGAAGGAAAAACTGTAGAATATTAGCCCTACCTGCTAGGTAGAAACGTTGCCTTCTTCGGTTTTATAAAGTTATGGGAGTGTTACGTTGGGGTCACGCCCCTTAAAAAAAACGACTACGTTTTTAAAATGAAAATGAAACTGAACGTTGTGAACACAGGACACAAACGAACAACTGATTGTAACGTGAAAGTGAAACTAAACGCACGGGACATGAACAGTCTCCTGGACGAAAGCCTTTGTTTGTTTGACCCATCTATCCACCCTGACCTCCTCCCTACCAGGACTTCCATGCACTTTGATTAGAAAGGTATTTGCGATACGTGGAAAACAAGCGTAATCCAGGAGAAACTACGTTTCCCTCAAAGTGTAATTGACAATGCAGTTTAGTTGTATGGGAACGTAATTTTGTGGATACACGCTATTTTTTCCTTAATTTGTGTAATATGTGACAATTAATTAGAAACTTATTACAAATAGAAATCCAGACACCTATTTTGATATAGTTTATAATTATAATAATAGTTAGGCTATTTTGCAACCTTGAGTGCACTTTTGGCAAGTTCCACTCTCCAGACAAATCTGTTATCAAGTCTGGGGTTAAACTGGTTTTTAAGGCAGAATTTTACACATGGAAATGTGTAAAAGATGTGTGCGGTGGTATTCACAAACAAACAATTGGACCAGGACCACACAGAGATAATACACAAAAATATTCCTTTTAAATGCTAAATACTTCTACAGTATAACACCAAAACCAATTATATTAAACGTCGGCATTCAGGTGAGTGTGTGTGAAGCAGTTGGCTGAAAGTGAGGAGGGCTGCAGGTCTATCTCTCCTCTGATCCACTGAAGCCTCAGGGTTAGAGACATGAGTAGAGGGCTCACCGCTGTAGCTTTGAGACCCGGTCACTCTCTGTGGGCGAGAAAGCTGGACTCAACCCAACAGGAGCCGAGCAGGGAGGAGGGCCGTAACACTTCAAATACCGTGTAAGGGTTATACGATCCTCTCAACACGGGAGAGCCACTCTGGTGTGAATGTGAGCGACTGAGAAAAGAAAAGGCGAGTCAGTGAGCATGAGGAGAGGGAGAGAGAAAGAGAACCAGAAGACATAAAGAATAAATCACTGAGCTAAATGAACAAGGGAATGAATGGAAAATGGGAAGGTGAGAGAGAAGAGAAAGTCAGTCAGATAAAAAGAAAAAAGGAAATATGATACTCAAAAAGGAGGGAGGAGGAGGACCAACCAAGGCGGGCTGTGGGGAGGGGGGAGAGAGGGAGAGGCAGAGAAGTGAGTGTTCAGCGTTGTAAGTAATGGCAGCATAGCGACCTTACTGCGGTGCTGCTCCGCACCGTGTGAACATGTGTGGGTCTGCTTTGTGTGTTAGTGTGTGTATATGCTTGTATGTCTATTTGTGCTTTTGTGCACACCAGTGCATTATAGTGTTTGTATGTGGATGAAGTTATTATGTGTATACCGTATATGGGTGTGTATTCATGCATGTGGTGATACAAAACAGAGGTCAGGCAGCAAGAGGCATGTGTGCATACAGTATGTGTGTGATGTCTGTGTGTGTGTGTGCATGTTTGAAGCCATACACCAGCGGTGTAGTGAGTGTGCAGTCGGACGGGAGGCTAGAGTATAGCGATCCTACTCCTCCTCATCCGCCTGCCACCGCCGATCAGCGCCACCCTCGCCATCAGATGTGACAGCCACAACCGTCAGAGTCCACGCTAAAATAGCCACCATACGGCTGTTACAAGCCCTGGTGACAGAGCTCTGCTTACAGCGGCTGACAGCATCACATTTCAGCACCGGCCGGAGACACGGAGGGGAAAGATGAGGGAGCTGAAGAGAGAGAGGGAGGCAGAGGAAAGAGAGACGGGGATAGCCACAGCAGGGAGAGGGGGAAGAAAGGAGAGAAAGTGAGGAAGACTTTGGATGACGATGTATTGTAATTTCCAACATGATCACCAAAAAGACACCTGGCATGTCTGTAGGTCACTGACTGCAGCAGGCCTGCATTATTATTATTATTATTCTGTATATACTTATTACTGTCACAGACATGACCGGGCCATAACAGTGACGTTATAGAAGCATGCCCCCTGGAAGAAAGTTTGGTACATTTTAAAGTTCAAGCTGCAGTTGGCAACTTATATAAAAATGAGGGCTGTCAATCGATTAAAAGATTTAATTGTGATTAATCGAAAATTAATCACACATTTTTTATCAGTTCAAAATGTACCTTAAAGGGAGATTTGTCAGATATTTAATACTCTTATTAACATGGGAGTGGACAAATACGCTGCTTTATGCAAATGTATGTATATATTTGTTATTGGAAATCAATTAACAACACAAAACAATGACAAATATTGTCCAGAAACCCTCACAGGTACTGCATTTAGCATTAAAAAAATATGCTCTAATCATAACATGGCAAACTCAAGCCCAACAGGCAACAACAGCTGTCAGTGCGTCAGTGTGCTGACTTGACTAAGACTTGCCCCAAACTGCATGTGATTATCATAAAGTGGGCATGTCTGTAAAGGGGAGACTCGTGGGTACCCATAGAACCCATTTTCATTCACATATCTGGAGGTCAGAGGTCAAGGGACCCCTTTGAAAATGACCATGACAGTTTATCATCGCCCAAATTTAGCATAAGTTTGGAGTGTTATTTAACCTCCTTCGCAACAAGCTAGTATGACATCGATTTCTCAGGTTTTCTAGTTTCATTTGATACCAGTATTTTCACTCTAGCTTCATAACTGAGCCGCTACAACCTAAAAATCACAAGTTGCGTTCATGACTTAAAGGAATTAGTGGCGTTAAAACGTTATTATCAGGTTAACTTTGATAGTCCTAGTAAAAATAACTTATTATAAAATTTTGCTCAAACTGTGACTGTATCCTGACAGTAGTACATGAGACAGATAATTTGTGAAAGTTAATCTGTTTAGCTGTAAAATGAGAAAGTTTGTGACCCCGACCGCCATGTTGAAAACAGTCAAGTCAAAACCAACCAGTGGCCGGCGCAGACGCTCTCATTTTACAGCAGTACACTAAAACAGTACACTACAAGATGTTTTGAAAACATTTGAGAAGAGAAATAGGCATTACAGTAACAGAGTAATGATTCATATTTGATCAGCGCTTCATGAGCAGTGATTGACACTGTGTTAGAGACTCCTTGACTCTGATTGGTTGTTTTCCTTTGGGCGTGACCAGCTACAGCTTTAAATGCATCAATCTGGTTCACATTGAAAGCAAAATATAGATCTTTGAAGAACTTTGTAAACGATTTAATCATAAACACATTTGTTGCTGAAATCGCCGCAGACCCCTGACGCACAGAGGACAGTCCGCCCGGGTTGACAGTCTCGCCAGTAGCAGAGGGCCTCGTCCCTCCCCACAGGGGAGCACTGAGGTCTAGGTGAGGGGTGCTGTAAAGCTCACGGCTCGAACCACCTTCACCCCGGGCCTTTCCAAGTGGACCTAGAGCCGGTCACGGCGCACCGCCATGGAAGAAATGCGCCTCTCCCAGCCAGAGTCGGGTGGAGGTCCCACGAGGGGATCCTCCCACACCGAGCACGCCGTCCCTGACCCGCCGAGTTAAATCCCCCGGGCAGACTGCGCAGAATATTTCCTGTGATAATTTAGCCTTTTAACAGCGCTGCCTATGATCTTGTGCATGCCCAGAGAACAATGTTGGGGGAAAAAAAGAATAGGCTCTCTTCTACCGAACATAAAATGCTGGCTGAAGAAACCACTACACACATTCCAGGGCTACAACCAAAAGCTCTTCTTATCAACATAAACTAAGGGCCGATGATTAAACTTCCCACAAAGGTTATTGCGGAAGCTTTTTGGTGGTTCTTAAAAATTTTAAACTGTGGTGTAAAATATGCATTTAAGTCACTCCTGTCACAGAATTACTGCTGTAAACACAAACACACTAGATCTATTTACAGCAGAAATACAACAGGCTGTTGGTTTATTGGCTGCTTAAGTCATAATGCACTGGACCAGACCTGCTGTGTGCTGAATGCCAGGAAAAATAGAAATTCATGCAAAAGGCATCTCAGACACAGCAGTAATGCAGGCAAATAGTAGTGGGGACCACTTTCTAATAAAGCACCCTCGTATCTAATGACTTTAATGAGGGATACTAAATCATTTATTCCTGCTTTTTTATAGATCGGTAATAGGCTACTAAGGTAGTAAAAAAAAAAATCCCTTTTGATGTATATTGTTTCTATTTGATAATAATGCAGTTATAAATGTTGATAATCCATTAATAAATGTTTAAGTAGTTAATAAACGTATTTGGTTCAGATCCAGATATTTTTTTATATTGAGATGATTATTTATGTGTACGCACGATGGCGTATTAGGAACATTGTAGGTAAAGAGAGAGAAAAAAAAACAGAGACGGGGGAGGGGGGTAATATTCAGAGAAAAAGCTCAGAATTTAAGTTTTGAATCGTAAATTTACGAGAAAAACATAATGACTAATAAAATTGAAAAATACTTGGAAGGGGTTATGTTATTGAACCACATCACTTCACTTTGTAATGTTGGATCAACCTCATCACACCACATATGAGCCTTCTCCAGAAGGTAAGTGCAGTCATACAGACCAGTTCTACAAATCCGTTAAAGGGATTTATCCCAACCTGGCAACTCAAGTTTTATTTATGGGCTGTAGCTGATCTATGAAGCATTACTAAACAATTAATTAAGCCTTAATAAAGCAATTAATTACATATAAACCTATATTTGAAAGTGGTAGCTAGCAGGGAACAGTCACATAGTGAAACATACAGTTATTTTATGTGTCATTTCATCTTTTGGCTTGTGCTGAAATTAATGACACTAGTTAGCAATAAAACTAAATAAGTTTGACCTTAGATTATTATGCAGTAAATGTTTTCCAGCTGTTTAGAACAGGTCTCCTGAGAGAGAGAGAGAGATCAAACATCAGTGAAGTGGCTTAAATGCAGTGAACAAGATAAAGAAGTAGGCTGTTCACCCTTTCTGCAGTACCCTCTCTGCAGTGTCTGACCCCTGAACTTTAAAGCCTCCTCAGAGCCCTCTCCCAAACTGGAACCCTTAAAGCTACCTTGCATCTCTTGGGAATTTGGTACAGAGCAGGTGCACTCTGTAACTCGTACAGCTTTTATTACTCCCATATATCCAGATCCTTCAAGCCGCCAAATGCTGCTGATTCTAACTTTACCTTCTCAAATGTTCCACGGCTTTCCTTTAAAAAGCTCAGCAGTGTCTCCTCTGCAGACCTGTGCACCTGACACTGAGTTATGCTCCCATGGAAGTCCTTTACCCACCGCAGCATTCACTTGCTTTTATCGTGGTAGGTTGACTCCACTTCGCTCGCTGTCACTTTTGATAATGCACCATCCCCGATAGCCCATGTCTATAATGCATTATAAACATATTTATAATGCATGTTTATAGCACTGTATATTTATAGTTATAAGCACTTAAAATATTCATAATGCTTTATAACAATAATCATTATACATTATGAAGCAATTATGAAGTATTATGATACTTGACCTGATGAGTATGGACATGAGCGTCATGTCGCCTGACAAAAATGTTGACATTGTACGTTTCTACAAACCACGGATACATTGATTGTGAACATTTTTATGTATATTTACAGTATTGTGTTGTTACAGTTGTTACCTTATGTTGTTATGTTATTATTTTATTACAAACCATGATCTTTTTTCTAACCTTAACCAAGTAGTTTTGTTGCCTAAACCTCACCAATCGTTTCCACAAATTTAGCGAGCCATTGTGTGTTTCTGCAAGCGTGACACGAGGCTGATATGAAATGTGTTTATGAAACATATTTTTGGTTCAGAAACGTACAATACCAACATATAATATTTGGCATTATTTGCTGTGACGTTCATGTAATTGATTCTACCGTGATGACAGGTGAATGAAGCCAGATAGCCTCATGTTTGCTGTGGTTTTGTACCAGCTCAACAGATGCTAAACAATATGTAGTTTAAGCTTGTACCAAACCACACTGATCGATTTAGGCTTTATTTAAACTAAAAGACAAACCACACTCATACCAGCTTTCTTAAGAAATTCCATGGCTCTCACATCACTGTCCATATCTTCAGTTGTGGTGCATACATGACCTAAAATTGCTGATGTTGGCTTTCAGCTCAGAAGTTCTGAAGGGGTGATCCGTCTACCACCACTGTTACTGCATGTTTGCTGTAGAAAGTAAAAACAGCTGATGCTGCAAATGTGTGATAGAAGTTGTAGTTCTGTGAAGTTTCTTTTCTTTTTGAAAAATTCACTGATATTCCACAGAGGTATGCACTCGAGTCAGCGACTTGTACTGACTTGTCTTAAAAGCAATTAACTTCAGAATTGATCTGGCCATAGACTGTGTAAAAGAAGTGGACGTAGCCACCGTGACGTCACCCATCGGTTTGTGAACTGCAGTTTTGAAGCTTCGATTTCTGCATTTTGGCCGTCGCCATCTTGTTTTTTTGCAACCAGAAGAGACACGGGAGGGTGGAGTTAAGTACAACCGAACGCTGAATAAGACATTTCTAGGCGACCAAAATGTTACAATTAACTTTGATGAACTTAAAACACACCGTGAAAGGGTTAAAGTTCTAAGACAAGAAAACACGGACAACTCCCAGACCGGACAACGCCGTGGTAGCAACCTGTCAATCACAAGCTAGCCACGCCCTAAAGCATCCCCTGCTTTATGGCAGAGGTTGCATTAACCGAATATTTTCCGTCACTGACTGAATGTTTTTTTTAACAATGACGGAAAAATCTGAAGGCAGTCCGCCATTTTCAGAGAGTCTGGTAATTCCCGTCTCCAGTGTAGTAGCAAAGCACGGGTTCAGATAGCGCACCGTGAGAAGATCACTGAATTTGACCAAAAGTGTATTGGATTACACTCACAAGCTCCACCTTTTAAAAAGGCCGACAGTATGTCTTATTGTCATTATAAATGAAAATACTAAATGACGGGCAATGATATATTATGATGACATTTTTACAACCGCTGCTTATAAAGAAAGAATGCAAGTTTAAGGCACTTCAGCATTGGCTTCACTTTTCAGACCTGGAGGTTGCTGCCTGATCTAGACTGACATTGTGTGACTCACTAACATGTCTGATACACCTTGACTTCCCCAGATAATATATCACATCCTTTTACTTCCCCCAAGGCTGGGGAGAATTATTGAATTAAAGAAAACCATAAGGCTAAAAAATAATGCCCAGGCCCATTTACAAGGTAATCTGGCTAAAATTTCCCCTGTACTGAATGCACTTTTCAAAGATTACAGTAAGTACAGTGGTTACATATCTTTTGAGGAGTGCCCTGCAGACAGAAGAGCCACTGGTGAGAAAAAATATGAGGGGAACAAACTGCCTAACCACTGCATGGGGCAGAGGAGTGCATATGGTGAAAATGAAAAAGCCACCACCAGTACCACTGGATATTGATCGCTCCCTTTTAAAGAGCTGCACTCAGACCTGCTCTGTTAACACCCCAAGTCATCGTCTTCTCCCTACCCCGAGTACTGTATCCTCTACCATTCAACCAGTCCTGTGTAAGGTTATCTATAATGAATGAGACGTGTTGGAGAGACACTGCACATATTAATAAAGCTTTACCTTCCATATGTGGAGGGTAAAGAAAAGAGACTGCACAGCCATATAGACTACGACCACTACGGCGGATCATGAATAAATTAAAGCTAAATTATAACCAATTACATATTATATTAGGCATGTGAAGAGCGGCGTCGTCTGTGATTGCTGTTTACTTGTTTTTTTATTCATGAAGGTGCTCAACTTTTTCCAAAGGAATTACATGGTATGATGACACTGTAAAAGAACATTATGGAAAACTTCTTCAGAGTCCCAACAAACTGGAGAATGGTTTTCCCCTTTTCTTCTTCTCTCCATCCATTCATTCCTCCATTCTCTGTGTCTCCCGGGTGCGTTGCTCACAAGACAGAGTGTACGGAAAAGAGGACTCTCTGTGCCCCTCGGTATATACAGAGAGTCTATGAACGGGTCAAAGGTTGTTAATGAATGTTGTTTTCCTCCCTCCGCTGATACTGTCCTATTGCTGAGCCCTTGTGTTTAAAGCTGTCAAGTGGCAAGCCAAAACCATTATGGCCTTGGGATAAATACAGAACATTCACAGTAATCCTGCGTCTGTGTGTGTGTGTGTGTGTGTGTGTGTGTGTTGCTGCTACTGCAGAACCTTCTGCAAGGGCTGATGTTGTCAAAGTCATTGGGCAGCATTTTGAGGACAAAGAAATTGGGTTAAGTCAGGAGAAATCTATGATGCACAAGTACACAAACAAACAAACACACACACACACACACACACACACACACACACACACACACACACACACACACACACTTGTGCTGCATGCAGGAAAGCGGGGAAATGGCAGAGTGTGTGTATAAATACCCACATCATCAACAGCGCTGTGGAAGACAGTGTCTGAGAGTGTTTTGGAGCTTTGCGCTCATAAATCATACTGAAGAAGAGAGAGAGAGAGAGAGAGAGAGAGAGAGAGAGAGAGAGAGAGAGACCAATGAAGGATATGCTGAAACTCACTTGGCTAGCTGTTTTTTACTATTTCAAACCTCCCCCCATATTCCACTTTTCGCTTTCTCCAATCCTGCCTGCTTTTGTTCCCCCTCTCTCACCATTTTCCTCTTCTTTTCCTTCTCTTCCATTTGCACCCTTTCATCATCCTGGATTATTCTCTCCCATTCCTCTCCTTGTCCTCTAACCCTCCTCTACTCTTCCTCTCATTGTCTCTCCAACCGGCCACCTCCTTTCGCCTTCTTTTTTTCTTTTTCTCTCTGCCCCTCACACAACTGATAGCAGGTACAAACTGGCCCAGCCAGCACCAATCCATCTCAACACAGACCTGCAATCTCTGATATCCGGATTTACCCCCCCAATCCGCTCCTTCACTTACCTGCACCAGTCGTCCTTCCTGCCCTCCATCACTATACCTCGGCTCTGCCCCCATCCTTCTACCGCTACTCCACCACTTCCCTCTTCCATTATCCATTAATCTCTTCTCCAGCACCCTCTGTTCTTGCCATTCCCTTACAGTCAAGCAGAGATAGTAGACATCCCATGTCTCTCCAGCACGCATCCTTAAAACTGCTTTAGAAGCACAAAACACTGAGGCCCAGATTCAACTAAATATTTGTACCAATAAGAGTGTTCATTTCAGATTTAGAAATTCACTAAAAGTATGTTTTGTTTTGCAAAGTGAGTTTTAGGACGCTTTCACACATGCAGTTCAGTTCAGTTCATCTTTATTGTCAGAATCAAAGTCAATTGGAAAAACATACAACACAAATATAATACATGCATTAAATAAAAAGAAAAACATTGACACTTTTTTTTTTAATAAAAGACAGTTACAGTATACCAATGTTTCCACAGAGGTAACTGGTATCATACGACACAAAAATTTGGATTTGACAGCAGCATGCAGGGTTTTTTTCCTGGCTCAAAACGAGGTGGAGGTGGTACCATCCTGATCAGCGTCCTGGACCCTCTGTGGTCAGTGTGCTAAATTGTGGCCTGATAATTACAGGGATAGTCAGGGGTAGTGTCTATAATGTGTATCCCTGGATATTAAATGTTCATCTGTAAGTTTCTGTAGTGGTCCCAGTAATATCTGTCTGTGTTGTAGCTTATCACATGACATGGTTAAGCTACTAGAGACTGAGAATATGACCACAAATACTGATATATACTATACTACTAAATATCTTCTAAAACAATTTGATTCTACTGACAAAATACTATTCACACAAAGGTAGATAACCTCCTGTTGGTGAAGCATTTAAAAATCAACTTTAATAGTGTTTTTTTGTTTAATTCACAACATTAAAGGTCCCATATCATGCTCATTTTCAGGTTCATACTTGTATTTTGTGTTTCTACTAGAACATGTTTACATGCTGTAATGTTCAAAAAAACCTTTATTTTCCTCATACTGTCGGCCTGAATATGCCTGTATTTACCCTCTGTCTGAAACGCTCTGTTTTAGCGCATTTCGACGGAATTGCAACGAAATTGCAACAGAATTGCGTTGCTAGGCAACAGCTTGGGTCCATGTGTACTTCCTGTCAGCTGATGTCATTCACATACACTGCAACAGGAAAAAACTGGGACACATTTAGAATGTTTACGTTTAAATCTGTGTAAAGGGTCTAAATATTGTATATTTGTGACATCACAAATAGACAGAAATCCTGACAGCTTGTTTCAAATGCAGAGTTTCTGAATACGGGCTGTGTGTACTTCCCTGTGGATTGAGCGTTTAATAATATGTATAATATAGTATAATATGGGACCTTTAAGCACATTTCCTGCGACCAAAACGTGACGCTGAGGGGTCTGACAGAGCCTCGGTATGTGACGAGTTGGGATGAGAACGTGTTGATTATGTAGCTTTGTTTTAACTCCTTTTTACTCATGTCCTAACATCGTATCAACATGGTCCGTATTACCATGGTAACCAAATGCTATTGCATAATTATAGTCAATGGATATATGCAAGTGGAAGCTAACAGACGTACATTCACTCCACATCAGGTGAAAATGTTTTAACTTGAGCCTTGTAACCTAAGCTGTAGGACTTCTTTTGATGAACAAACAGAAGAAGGAAAGGGAGAGGACTCCGGAGGAAAATTACAGAAACACCGGAATTTCTGGAAAGTTTTGAGATCAGTCAGAGTTTTCACATAAAAAACAGGCACAGGCAGATGTTGCTGGTTAGCAAAGCTAACATCTGTGCAGTGTACCTTTAAGGTATCGACCGAAATAACCCAGTAGCAAGTAGTCTCGAAACTTCTCTCCAGTCAAACGATACCTGCATTCGATCAGTTTTGTCCCCAGATCTAGAAAAAATGCTCTATTTGTATGGTTTTGCTCGCAGCCACTCGCCGCAAGCGTACTTCGATTTAATGCAACATGCGATTGGTCCACTACAGCAGCAGCTACAACCCAAACAGCTGGGATTTGATCCCTAGTGCAGTCTGTACATTATCTGTTTGAGGTGGGCTGCACAAGCAGTACAGCAGCTAAACTGGCATAAATAAGTGAGATAAAAAAATTTGCCTTCCACCTGAAGGCACTGTAACATTTGTAAAACCAACTTTCCAAACTACTGTATTATTTTTCAGAATAAATAGGCAACAGAACAAATTCGTCAGAAAGTCCTTATCGTCATACAGAATGGCCACAGTGATGTGATAATCGTTGAGTAAAGAATGAAAAAAGAGAGCTTGAGAGAGAAGTTCAAACCCTGGCCCTTCTCTCATCTCCACACACATGGCCCATCACGGCGGAGCTGCAGCATTTATTTTTGCACAAACTACAACTTCCACTGAACATTCACTGATATTCTTTAAGCTAAACTAACTCTCTTCTGCTCCACTAGTTCACTTGTTTCGCTCACACATTCGCCGCGTCTCTCTCTCTAGCTTCACCACTCACTTCTCACGTACACACACACACTCTAGATAGGATCATTCACATTTCCACATCGGCCGCCATAGTTCTTCTGCACACAGCCTCACCGCGAGATGCCGCCAGATGTAACACTGTACCTTAAAACACCACAAACACAATTCCACTCACATTTTATTTGGGTGGCTGCAAATGTCTGAGTGGCGGATAACACAAAAATTGCTCGGACAAAACCTTTCTGTAGGGCAGAATACCACCAAGGGAAAGTCGGAAAATATTCCCTTTGTGTTTTGAGTGAACTGGCCCTTTAGGCATAGAAGTTCAGGCCTGGTGGATTAATCTTTGAAGTTTGGCTTACTGACTATAAATCATGTATACTTTGTGTTTTTTCTGGCCATGTTCAAATGCAGGTTATTCTTTTAAAACCCACCTGCCCGCCACTGGCGAGTTAGGGTTTAGGGTTAAATGACGATCAACAATGTTTTCAATGTTTTATAGTCATCAAAATGCAGTATGTACCAATTGCCTTTACTCACTTCTGTAGACTGAAAACATACGCTTTTTTTATGACTAAAAAAGCTTTTACCATCATTAAACCTGAAACCCTGAAAAGAGGTTAAACAGCTTTAGATACCTGATGTATTTGATTGATCTGTTTGGGAAGATGATTTACTCGTGGGGAAATAACTGAACTGGACTCTCTTTTGTTGTTTATTGTATATTATTTCTCATCCAGTGGGAACATGATATGTAATTCTTAACTTACGAAATTGTTTGTAAATTACTTTTAATGTATATTAATATAATGAATTTTGAGAATGGTGGGGGAAGGGGGCACAGAAGCTCATTTGGACAGGCATCGGCCCCCAATGCACCCTTGTGCTGCCGGCACCGGAGAGGAGTTAAGGTTGTAGAAAGGCACTTTATATTATCTCACTGTCTCAGCCCCGGCAGCGTCCGCCCTGAGCCCAAGGCCTGCTGTATCGCACCTATATCTCAACAAATTCTCTCAGCCAGACTCTGCAGCCTTTTCATCATCAGCCAGCGTACCGCTTCTCATAATGTCCTCAGGAGCACCCCCAACACCCGGCTCTCCCACCTTTCTCCTTTATAATAGCCTCAGTCTGCTTCGCTCTATCATTCTGTTAATATTTTGTTCATCTTCCGGGAAGTGGATGTGCACCTTGAAGAAACTTTTGTCCCAGAGGTAAAAGTGTTTCTTTTAGGTCCGTTCAAGACTGGCACAGGTAGTGTGACTGCACTCTTCTGACTGCAGTCTGGGAACTCATATGCCCGACGGCAGAAACACACACACACACACATGCATTAAAAACACTCAGATGAACAGTTTACATATTATCATATGCAGTCTTGAGCAACCCACGTAGATGAACACATTAAATGCATGCACGTAAAGAGAGGCACGTTAACCTTAACACACAAAGACACACACACACACACGCAGCTGCAGACACCCAGTTTGTCACCATCTCTGAAGTCGAGGGTTTCCATCTTGTGGAGCGACTTACTAATTTCAGGACCTTGAATAAAGTGTTGGTGATAAATCAGAACTGCCAGCACCAAAATACACACAGATTCATCACTGGATTAGCGCTCTACTTTTATTCATCTCTCTTTCTCTGTCTTTGTCTATCTTTCTTTTCCCCACACAAATACACACAGGCATATGTATGTAATTAGTCTCACACTGCCTCTCCCACTGTCTGTTTTATTAACCACGTTGGAATTAAAGGACATACTTTTGCTCTACCGCAAATACAGGACAGAACGTGAACTACTCTGTACTGCTCAACACTTACAAGTCATATCAGCAATGGATGTATTATTAACTAACTATCAAAACCTGGAACCTAAAACCAAGTCAAGCAAAAACAGTCTCCAGCAGGGTTTTCCGTCAGCGCCGGCTGTCGCCCGGAGATTAAAACATTAGACATTTAGCAACTAGAGCCAGATCATTTTTCAGTTGGTGGAGACCAAAACAGAGCTAAAAGGAGACATTCATCAGGTGGCCAGCTAATGTTGCTGTGTGTCTGCTGGATGTGTTAATAGGCAATTGTTTGTGTGTTATGTCATGTTAGCCATTTCAACAGCAGTATAGCCAGAAACAAAGTCTCCATGCTCCATAGAGTTTCACTTATATTTAGTATTGATAACATTTAATATTTAGGGCCCGAGCACCGATAACGTCGGGCCAGCGAAGGCCCTATTGAAACTGTAGGAATTCTTCTTTTTCTTTTTCATGCAAATGAATCACCTTTTTGAGGGCCTGAGCATGCTCAAAAAGTTGTTAAACTTGGCACACTTATCAGACGCGGTGAAAAATTTGATATTTTAAGGGTCTCGTGCTTGGGTGTTGCAAAATAGCTCGCTAGCGCCCCCTAGAAAATTGGAAAAATTGAGCCCCTCGCTCCGGTTTCACCTACATGTGGGGCTTGCTGTACATAGTCCGATCTGCCCCAAATTTCTCAGGCATGATAAGGGTCCAGTCCTGAGGACATTTACATGCAAATTTACACTCATAGCCCCGCCCCAAGATGTTAGCCACGCCCCCTTTCATAACTCATGAACCGTTTGTCGTAGAGTCTTGTAGGAGGTGTCATATCATTCAGAAGAGAGTTCCTGTTTCATTGGTATGGCTTTCCCCACCCCCTACACATTAGCCACAACCCCTTTCACAACTCATGAACCGTTTGTGCTAGACTCTTGTGGGAGGTGTCATATCACTCAGCAGAGAGTTCCTGTTAAGTTGGCATTGTTATCCCCGCCCCCTACACATTAGCCCCGCCCCCTTTCATAACTCATGAACAGTTTGTCGTAGAGTCTTGTGGGAGGTGTCATTGCACTCAGCAGGGAATTCCTGTTTCATTGGTATAGTTATCCCCGCCCCCTACACATTAACCCTGCCCCCTTTCATAATTAATGAATCGTTTGTCGTTGAGTCTTGTGGGAGGTGTCATATCACTCAGCAGAGAGTGCCTGTTAAGATGGTATTGTTACCCCGCTCTCTACACATTAGCCACGCCCCCTTTCGTAACTCATAAACCGTTAGTTGTAGAGTCTTGTGGGAGGTGTCATATCACTCAGCAGAGAGTTCCTGTTTCATTGTTATGGTTTTCCCCACCCCCTACACATTTTCCACGCCCTCTTTCATAACTCATGAACCGTTTGTCGTAGAGTTTTGTGGCAGGCGTCATTGCACTCATCAGAGTTCCGGTTTCATTGTGCCTGGCCGCGTCGATCGGCATCCCGCCAGTACCCCCGGCGTGCGGGAAGGTGCGAGGGCCTGTTCATCGCTGCTCGCAGCTTTAATTTGATTTATTTTTATTTTATTTTATATTTTACCTTGCAAGGCAGCGAGATTCTTGCAATGTCCCGAGCATATCACACGAAAATCCATCTTGTCAGGCTTCAAGTAAACAAGCAAGTGAACGGACCAGCCAGCGCCCTGTGAGGAGCTACTGGCAGCTACAGGTGTGGTTTAGGTGTGTGTGACGACACAGAGAGGCGCCTGTTTGTTCGTTCGAAACAACAATGGCGGCTCCTGAACACGTTAGCGTAGATGCTGCGATATCATCAGTTATATCAGAACTGGAGAATATTTCTTCATTATAAGAGCAAAGACACTGAAGGCTTTTCTCGATGGAAAACATGTTTTTGCTCTTCTCCCGACTGGCTTTGGTAAGAGTTTGATTGACAGATGGTTCATCCAATCACCTGCCGAATATTTTTGAAAGTGCCTGCCCTTTTCCAAACAGTTTCCAATGACGACTTCTCAGATGGTTCTTTGTGTCAGGTTAAAATATACTTTTTAGTTATTATGACTGGATGATAACACAATTACATTTTCCCTTTAAAGGATATTCTCAGGTCAGAATATGGCGATTGCTATATTTTTGTTCAATTCCCCCCAAAAAATATTAAAAGATCTTCCTTGAGCATAGCACCAATCAATCCGCACATGTTCAGTAGCTGCAGTTGAACAATTACAACATTTAGTCCATTTAACACTGTTGCTCAAACACTTAAGTAGTGGAAAAATGGTATTTTTTTTTCTTTGGTCTGAAATTATTCATATGTTTGAAACAACTGTATGAAAGTTCAATATTATATCTTGAGTTTGAAGACTGTATTAGTGTAAAAATAATACAACTGGTAATTGTAATTTGTATTTCCCTGGACTGCCTACGATACTGGATAGACGGTGATGCCACTTGAGATACAAACAATCTTACATAATCCTACCCATAATAAAGTGTGTGAGATAAACGCTGGAGACTGGATGTAAAAACTGGACCTGTTGCCGGCTGTCCTTTAATTGCTTTTTGGGTTCAGCTGTTGGAGAATGTGTTTGCCCTCTGGCTGGGTACTGGAAAGCAGCCCTGCAGACAAACTGGAGGTATGTCAAGCTCTACAGAGAAGTAAGTGAACACAATCAATCATCACAACGGCAAAATCTAGGAAATTAAAGCCCAGGTTGAGTATCCTCAATTCATTTTGTCAAGTAAGCTCAACATTGTTAACACAGCACGTACAACAATTTAAAACAGCCTTATAATCCATTATGCTATGCTAAATTTTGATAGATGGGGAAAAAAATACCAACAGCATTCACTCAGCTAAAACCTTAAAACTCTTAAAATAATTGAAAAGAATATATAATATTGTTGTGATATTGAGAAACATTTGTTATGACTGTGATACTGACACACAAGGCACCCTTTAGTGTCTGTATGAGACGCACCGGCTTTCAAGTAACTCTAATGCAAACCCTTCCGCGTCAGTATTAGGTCGGGTTCACACCTAAAGGTACCGTTCCTGAATCCAACCAATGCGAAGATGATACATTGTTTAAATTTTCCAACTGGTCTGGTTTGCGTTCACAAAGACAAAACTCAAACGGTTCAGAAATTGTAAACAAAACTCACGTGGTGGAAATGTCATTTGATTATTGGTCAGGCAGTTGGCAGGTAAAGAGACCATAGAGACAACTAGAATGGCACTCGGAGAGTGCATACCTCCGCCAAGGTGCCTGACTTTAAAAACAGATCACAGCTGGCTGTACCGTGAGGTGGTCAGCTTATTATTAACACGGTGTGTTTCCGTGTAACGTATCGGCGGATGCCTCTCTCATTCAGCAACCTTTTTATGTCTTTATAACGTTAGACACTACGTTGTCTCTCATCCTGTCATCTACCGCTTTTTTCTTTCTCACCGCAGACGGCCAGCAGCTCCCCCACACATATCCACACACGTATCTCTCTGCTCTCAGCAGGAGGCGGGGTCATGCATTATCAACGCGTCATCAGTTACACTTGCGCATGTGTTATACCCTGTGGTGTTAATGCACAGGCTGATTGGAATTCTTAAAAAAAATCCTGAATCCGGATCATGAACCTCTAAATCTAATGGATTGTTCATTGTGCCACACCCCACCCCTCCAAAAAAATTTATTCAAATCCATTGTGAACTGTTGTAGTAATCCTGCTAACAGACAAACAAACAAACAAACAAACTAACACCAGTAAAAACATAGCCTCCTTCCTAGGCCTTTAGCCTTGGCGGAAGTAATAAACCGCTCCTAATTTTCTGGCTGGATAACGTAAATCATGGAGCACCGTCAGATTCTGTTCATGTTGGTGTTGATCTGGAGCACATATCAGCAAACTTTAGTAGCGGGTATTAAATAATCTATTAATGCAGGCATTTCGAGGAAGACGCTGTCATCATCTTCAGCCCATATGTTAAGGAGGCATCTCACTTTGTCTTGAGTCCAGGTTTGTCCCCTGCCACTCGACATTTTGCTAGCAAATGCGCTAATAGGCGGACCAGGGAGCGATTGTTTGGTCCGCACCAGGGTTCGATTCCTGCGTTCACACCAACCCAAACAAACCGCACCAAGGGGGTAAACGCTCCAGGGTTCGGTTCAACCGGACTAAATGAGGCTGGTGTGAATGCGCCCTTAGACGCTCAAAGCATCTGACGTGGTATTAAGAGTGAGACAGTCCGCAAAAGTGGGATGGGTCAAACAAACTTTTCACTCAGGGGACCAGCGTTCGTGTCTTATGTGAAACCTAAAGTTGAATTATTTTTACTGACAACATTATGTCACATGACTTTGCGTCCGTAGCTTAAGTTACGTAACAGTCATACTCATTTTAAGCCAAACTATGATATTTTTTCTAAACCTTAAGCAAGTCGTTTTGTTGCCTTAACCTAATTGCAACCATTTCACAACGTTAATCACGTGTTACTAACCACGCACAAACCTTATGGGTCAAGATACTTGGTCTCTTGGGTGAAAGCCATGTGTTTGTTTGACACATCCTCCTCCCTACGCTGACTTTGTCGCTCTTTGTGCTACGCCACCTGACTTCCGGAGCAGTTGCCCTGAGCATCCAATATTGCAGTGGCCGGTATTAGCATCGGTATTTGACGACCTGGAAATGAGACCGAACTTTATGTTTGCAGCTCTTGATTCATTAGTGGTAAGTCATGTGAACACGAACCAGACCAGAACTAAAAGGCAATAAATGATGAAAGTGTAAAAGGACAAATACAAAAAACATACCATTTTAAGTTCATCTCTGAAGTAAAGAGGGATCCAGTTTTTTTTTTTTCCTTGTTAAAGCCTTGCTTCAGTATTTAGTAGACTACCAGTTGAAGACGAGATAAAAATGCCTCTGTGCTGCAAAATAATATAAGCAGTTACAGCTGACACTGGCGGCTTTGAGGGAAATACGGGGTTTATGTAATTAGTTCATCTATTTGTGTCCATTTGTTTCAAAATGGGTGATGTGAAATTACAACATTTAGAGAGAGCACGGCAAAAAAAGTACATGATAAACAAAAACTGTCATATATATGCCATTTTAAATCAGTGTAAAATTGCAACTATTGCAATCGTCCTGAAGCAACAAGACATGATAAAACAAGTGTCACATTTGTACAATGCTGCGCCGGCTCTTGGCGACAGCCGCTACTTGTGTGTGCTTGCTCTCTCATGCTCAATTGGTTGTGAGAGACACTGATACACTGCGATCCGCCCTAATGGACTGTACTCTGCCGGGAGTCCTAATTCACAGAGAAAATGATCACCTGGCGGCGCCCGGCTCCAAGCGAAGGGGAATGAATGAACAGATGTACGAGGGGAGCGAAGTAGCGTGTTAACACACACACTGCTATCGCGAGCCGCAGCTGCAGCTCTGATCTCTCCCAGCCCTCGACATGCTCGGCTCCCACGGCCCTCTTTTACATCGCCTCTTTTCCCCCCTCTGACTCCATCCTCTCTCGCCTTCTTCCCCCCTCCCCTCCCCTCCCACTCAACCCGCTCCCCATTGCTTCATTCGAGTGCTTTGCATCGTTCAGCTCTCTCTCTGCTTTTTTCTCCTTCCTCACAATAATGCATCGCTTGGCATTCTGGCTCTTCCCTCTTACAGTTTTCATTCTCTACTTCCCCCCTTTTCCCCTTTCTCTATTTTCCCACTCTGTCTTTCTGTTTCCTCTGTCCGTCTCTTTGTCTCTGCCTCTTCTCCTCTGTCTCTCTTCCTCTCTCTCTGTCCTCGAGTGGCCAGGAGAATGATTATGCGAAGCAGGACTGAGATCCATCAATGTGTCACCGGCTTGTTCCCCAAGTCCCCTCTGAGGGCCCAGCCCCCCCCACTCGTCACCCTCCTCCGGCCCACCGACCGGCGGTGCATTAGCATGGTGGAGAACAGCGGTAAGACAAGGCACGCTTACGCTGACAATAGGGATAATTGAAACTTGCTTTGATTTAACATTGTTCTTATTGGTTGTTGTCTTGCTGTAATGCAATACCATATCTGAGATCAAGTGAGGATGGGTCAGGCTGAAACAAAGAGGAGAGAGAGAGTGTGAAACTGTCACATGACCTTGCCATTGAGACAGTTATATATCTGGGTGAAACAAAGGGCAAGTCAATGCTATTCTCAGCCTCAGGAAGAAGTCCATGTAGACACAAAAAAATCAGTTTGGCCCAAAGCCATGGACCTCCTTCCTTTCTTCCTCTGTCTTCTACCAGAATATACTCTCACCTGACTACATCCTCAACTGGTCAAACCATGTTTCTTGTGTGTGTGTGTGTGTGTGTGTGTGTGTAGAGGGAGGGAGATTCCCTTTATCTCTACCTTTGAGTGATGGCTCAGTCAAAACCCAGCAGTGCAGTAACATCAGGAACACTCGTTGTCTCTCTCGCACACACACACTCTCACACACTGACACTACCAACACGATGGCTGGGTTTTTTATTAAAAAATAAAATGGGATGATGATTTTGTCAGCGTTACATGAGACAAGTTTATATTTAGATGTGTACATCGATTTGCAGCTGACACACTACACTGGGGCTGTCTGCGGCCCATAACTCAGCCTGTGCCACAGAGATTGGCCAAATCCTGCAGCCACTAAATCATACAGTGGGGGGACAGCACAAGAGGACAGAAACTGGCTTTTGAATGATTCTGAATGGTTTGATTCAGCTATTTACGGTGCATTTGATACTCTTAACATGGCCATAAGTGATATTATTATAATTACCAGCAATGGAAGCATATGAGCTCACTGTCTTTCCTTGAGAAATCCACGAACTCCGAAATAAGCTGACCATTATAAACTGACCGTTAAGCCTTGTATTAATGGCCATGTGTCATATAATAATCATACGTATGATTAACACCGTTAGACTCAGTCCAGTCCAGTCATGAATGATGGAAACCAGTGCAATGAAGCTCAGCATTTACACTAGTTATAATAACTTGCTTCTTCGGCGCCACCCATAGGAAATGTGACCACATTGTAACTTTTCTACACAGTATTGCACACTTGGAATAACGGGTTTGTCTCCAGTGTGTAGAGTTGAGTGTGGGTTTATTACACAGTAGTAAAAACAGTGATGAATCGATGATCGTGTGACGGTGCAAACCTTTTATTTTCGGTGGAATGCACGGAACGTGAATTTTCTTGTCAGCCTTGGTGTGAAAGTGAAAAATCGTCAACGAATATTCTACATTTTCGTTTATTTTTTTTTCGTTTCGTCCCCGGTGTGAAAAGGCCAGTCAGGTAGGGTTCCTTTTATTGAATTTACAACCAAAGTTTGACACCTTTTCGCATCCTTTAACTGGAAAGAAATACAAAGTACGTGGAGTCATTACATGCTCAACAATAGGAGTCATCTATTTAATCAAATGTAGCTGCACTAAGGTTATGTTTGAATGACCATGAACATTAAAAGTCTGTATAGCGGAGCACCGGTCAGCTATCCGCAACAATAATTTAGATAACCCAATAGCAGTCCATTTCAAACAGGCAAATCATCCAATCACAGCTTTCAGCTACTGTGGGATTGAAAAAGTGGTCTTGTCTAGACGTGGAGGTGATCTAAAGGAAGCTCTCCTTAAACGAGAAGCCTTTTGGATAACAGACCTCCAAACTTTTGGGACCCACTTTGGTCTCAATAATGAATTCGATTTGAGTGTATGTCTGTGAAATATAGAATTTCTACTATAATTGTAATGATGATGGCTTGGCATTTTGATCTTGTTGTTTAAGTTGCTGTTAGTAAATTGACCCAGCAATGTTTTTAATGTGTAATTTTCAATAGTGATGTATGTTTGATGTTCTTTGTCTGACATGTTTTTTTCTTTTCTCCTCTTCCTGTTTTTTTTTTTTTTTCATGGTGCAATGGATACGTGATGATGTCACTTCCTCAACCAATAGGGATGGCTGACACTTCCAATCATCCAATCACATTGATTTGGTGGTGCTTAAAAGAACACACACCACCATTTTATCTTCTTAATGTCCTGATAAAGGTCCTTGGTGACCGAAACGTTGACTAATAACGCAGAGAAAAGTGTGTGTGGAAGTAAGTAATTTTTTTATTTGGAAAAGGGTTCCTTTTATTGCCACAAATTTTGGATCTGTGTGTCAATATGTCATGAATCTGAGCAGCTCTGACCATGTGGTGCGCGTCACCACCACCCATCAATGTTGGTGTTCTTTTTGTTTGGTCTGTTTTGCTTAACCACATTTTGGATCTGGATCTAATATCCTTGTTTCAATTTGGATCGGGCCTGCCTGTCGTTTTCCATCCTGTGTAGACCTCTAAATCACAGACTCCAGGCCACTATAAGCTCCTGTTGCATTACCAGTCCCCTGTGAATAGCACTTTAGACTTATTAGTTATTAGCATTTAACTTGTCAGCAGCGACAGTCTGTGCTGTCCACTCACGGCTCACCAAGCCCTCGCCCTGATGGCAGCTTCACTGAACTTTTATGGCAGGTTCATCAAAGAGACTCATAAACATAAAACTGATATGAGAGCAGATGGGTGGCATTCCATATAATATATCAGACATAAACCTCTGGATCGCATAAGTGGTGGTACTACACCGTCCAAATCTATAGAAGCATGGGGAATAGAGGGAAATTGAGTTTGTCAGATCTTATTAATTTTTCTATTTGATAACAGAGGAGAGACGATATATCAATCTGCATGACTCGCATCTTACATACTTACTTTGGATATTTAATCCAATATTTGATAGACTACAACTATAAATCTTTAGTCTGTCTAGAATCAATTACAAGATTTGTTTTTTAACTGCATTTGTATAAAACACCAAAACAGCTTCTGACACAACAGTGCCATGGACCCAACTAACGTTAGGTAGATGTTCTGTTGCAGGATGCAGGTGCAACTTCCACAGTGTCTCTCTCCTTTTTCCTTGTCTCTGTATGTAGATTTGTAAAGCCCCAGGATACATGTAAATTTTTTGCTCAAGTTGAAACGTTTTCAACTCGTGCGGGCGCATCTTCATGTCCGAGCACTGATACACCGTTAGATCGGGGCTGGAATAGAGCTAGATGTGGCTATAGCCTACTCCGAGAAATTACCAGACGGTTGAGAAACAAAATCTGTCTGATTTCCTTTATTCGACTGCAGTTTCTCCCATTCTCCAATTGATCTGGTCTAGTGGCGCCAGCAGGATTCTGTTCCAAGAACCGCCCGCCCGTTTATAGGCTACAGTTACATCGAGGTTCCCACGCGTGCACATACGCAGTCTATTCAGTGGATGAGTGAGTGAGCAAGAGAGAGAAAGATTGATTGACCACATCAAATTTAATTCAGCACCATCCGTCAATGGACAGCGACAAATAGTAAAAGGAGAGCCCTCCTAATCAGTGTACATAGTAGGGCTGTACCGAATAGTTTGAAGCTTCAGTCATAACGAATTCTAAACCAACATTTGAATGTTGCGCAGGTTTTTTTTGTTTTGTTTTGTTTTGTTTTTTGAGATGTGGATTGTTTCCGACTTGTGTGATCCAAACATTTCCAGTAACTCCAGAGCGCTGTAAAGAACATCACTGGCCTTCAAATGAATTTGCATCTAACGGCTTGGAAAATGCATCTCAAGCATATTATTAAATAAAAAAAGAATCTAAAGACAACAAAATCATAAAAATAAAAAAAAGTAAGCTTAACATGGTGTGTACAGGGTTATGGCTGCTGACGTCAACGTGAGATGTTTTCAGTTTGCTTTGGTAAGCTAATATCATTTCATCATAAAACAAAGTTGTCAATACCTCGTACCAGAAACTGGTGAAAGAGGCAGGCTTTGAGAGAGAGAGGTAGAACGGTGGGGCGAGACCACTTGTGACAGGCCACAATAGCTCCTCCACTGACTGCTGTGTTTGTTGTAAGCATATGATACTTGAAATTGACTTTCAAATGCCACACGTCTGTGCCTAGCCTTGTTTATTCATGTCTATGCCACAAATTCTGTAGCCTCACTATTAAATAATGAAGCACCCAACCATAGATAGCGTGAAAACATCTCTGGTGTTCCACCTATGTATTGAATGGTGTGGTAAAGCAACCTGATCTCGTGGGAAGGCATATAAATATCATGGTATTTTAAGGACATTCCACGTGTAATGATAATGCATTTTAAGCTTTTTGCATGACGTTTCAAGCCACAGAGTTAACGTTTAGGCAAAAAAGTAAAACTAAGTCAATTTCATACATAAACAACATACAGAAAATACATCACAATAACTCAACAACACTTTGGGAACACGAACACCGGTCTCCTGGTTCAAAAAGTCTTTCTCACTTTTTATATTACTTCACTTGTTATTTCTACGTCACCAGCTCTGAGCGTAGCATTTTCACGCAGATACGTTTGCATTGCTGTCAGGGCAGACCACATGGCATGAAATGACACGCCAAAAAGCGAAAACGGCGTTGTGATTACACGCAAAATGACTTACAAATTGCCGTGTCATTCATACGCCATTTGGTGACGCCAGGCTGGGTAAAGTGAGAATGGATAGCTTAGATAAAAAAAGGCTGAAACTGTGTCTATAACTGCCTGTAAGCTACATTTACAGTTTGTTGATGGTGTATCTCCATCTCCACTGAATTTCAATTAGACGCTCTGGCTCACTAACTGCACCCTCAGAGGCTTGCAAGGTAAAGAGACAAAATCTCTTGAAGGGACATATTTTTTCCTTTAATAACCAAAAGATTTAAATATATCTTGAATTTTAAAATTTCACAAGGTCACTGGCTGCTCCACAATGGCTCCACAGGACAATATGAGCTGGATCCATGAGTCTATTTGGTATTGTATTAGCATTTTGCTACTTAACCAATTGAGTTGGTCATTGACCTCTGAGAGCATCTGCTTCCTCTGGCTCCCACTCCTCAGCATGGACACGGGCTTAAAGCTTATTGTTATTTATGTGCAGTGGCCTCTTGTCCACAGATTGGTCCCCCTTGTTCATGAGGTGCTCAGGGACAGACGGCCGGTCCAAGCAGTCCAGCACAATTAACGTTGGAGCCAAATCAAAGTATTTTCATTAGATTGAAAACCTCTACTGTTGTAAAGTATTATCCAAAGAAATATGTTTTAACTTTCCCTCTCCAGTGGTACTAATTCAAATTCTATAATCACACATCTTACTCTTTCTGTCACCCCTCCTTTCTCTCTGTCTTTTTGTTGCCTCCTCGTCTTTGCCTTCTGGCCCCTCTCTCCTCTCTTTTCACATTTACTTTTTTCAATCCCGCCGCTGGCTTGGATCAGAGAGCTCTCTCTCCCAGATTAAAAAGCGTCTGTGGGATCTGTACACTGTATCCATTGCTTCTCCCCTGCCACCAGGTAATGCAGAAAAAGCATTCATCTCCGAGGCCATTTCACACGCCAGCTAAAGTAATGGTCCCCCGGGAACTTTAACTGCATCATAGGGAGGGGGGGAGGGAGGGGAAAAACAGTAGGAAAAAGACCGTGGAAATATTTTGGTGTTAGCTCTTGGTGGCAGCACTTTGTCTCCAATGGGACTGCCCCGTCACAGAGAGACAGAGTTTGAAGGAGCTTATTGTTTTTTTGTCCTACAACACAACCTTATTATTCTGTCTGCTCTCCAAGCCGGATCAGATGAGTGTACAGACTCTAAAGTGCCCGTTGACAACACTGTGGGACTCACCAACGGACAGATCAGCACACACACACACACACACACATTCAGCACTGCAGGTATGACTGGAAAGAGGCAGGCATGGTGCAGGACTGCTTACATACACACACTAAAGCATAAATTAAACACACACAGTAAGCAAACACTTCACTCACTGAGCGTTTGTGCATTCACAAATTAAAGATGCAATCTGACTCAATACAGCCTTTCACACTGGGCCAATCACAAAGACAAATACTTCACAATAGCAAAGCACTTCACCTCACAGATTACAGGAAAAGCCCCTACAAAATAAGAGATGTCATTATGCGTTTTATTAATTTTTGTCTCTCTTTGTCATCTCTCTTTTTGGAGAGAAATTAGTGTCAATAGTAGAAACAGATGCATGTTTCATGATCCTTAAATGAAAAAAAGAAATTACAAATGACAAATAATTGGTGAATCAATTACAGTGTTCACAAATGTGTGTTGCTATAAACAAACACTCCCCAACTTGAATAAATGTAAAACAGTATTATAAATCAATGCATACATATATCCATCATCCATCCATCCATCCATCCATTATCTGTAATCGCTTATCCTATTCAGGGTCACAGGGGGGGCTGGAGCCAATCCCAGCTGACATTGGGTGAAGGCGGGGTACACCGTGGACAGGTCGCCAGACTATCACAGGGCATGGTGGTTTGTAGTATCTGGCACCAAGCCGTCAGCAGCAGATCCTTTAAGTCCTGTAAATTGCAAGGTCGGGCCTCCATGGAACGGACTTGTTTGTCCAGCACATACCACAGATGCTCGATTGGATTGAGATCTGGAGAATTTGGAGGCCAAGTCAACACCTCAAACTCGTTGCCATCCACATGATGTAAAAGAAAATGTGATTCATCAGACCAGGCCACCTTCTTCCATTGCTCCGTGGTCCAGTTCTGATGCTCAAGTGCCCATTGAAGGCGCTTTTGGCGGTGGACACAGGTCAACATGGGCACCCGGACCGGTCTGCGGCTACACAGCCCCATACGCAACAAACAGCGATGCGCTGTGTGTTCTGACACCTTTCTATCAGAACCAGCATTGACTTTTTCAGCAATTTGAGCTACAGTAGCTCTTCTATTGGATCGGACAACACGGGCCAGCCTTCGCTCTCCACGTTGATCAATGAGCCTCGGGTCTAACCCTGTCGCCAGTTCACCGGTTTTCCTTCCTTGGACCACTTTTGGTAGGTCCTGACCACTGCAGACCGGGAACATCCCACAAGAGTTGCAGTTTTGGAGATGCTCTGACCCAGTCGTCTAGCCATCACAATTTGGCCCTTGTCAAAGTCGCTCACATCCTTATGCTTGCCAATTTTTTCTGCTTCCAACACAAAGTTCAAACTTCAAATTGTTCACTTGCTGTCTAATATATCCCACCCACTGCCAGGTGCCATTGTAACGAGATAATCAATGTTATTCACTTCACCTGTCAGTGGTCATAATGTTATGGCTGATCGGTATATATATATACTGTATATATATCATTTATATGCACTGCACTGAAAGTCAGGTGGCAGAGTATAAAGAGCGACAAAGCATAGGGAGGAGGTCAGCAGGTTGGTCTCACTCCTAGGGCGTCAAATATCGATGCATGGTCAGTGCCCCTTGGCGTCTTGAAACCGACGCACAAGTCACCCTTTAGCATCTGTATGAGACGCACTGGGCTTTCAGCTAACTCCAATGTAAACCCGTCTGCATCATTATTAGACACAGAGCAACGGACGCCAGGGGCTTGTGCCCAAACGGCAAAATATGACAAGTAGGGATAAGATTACATTGAGGTCAAGGTGGATGGACAGATCACACATACACAGGACTTTAGTAGACTGCTGTTTGTAAATATTGACTTATTTTACCTGACTTTTGTTACATAACGTACGTACTTAACTAACGTCACCTACGCAAATCAATTAACCGACATACTCATTTTAACTCAAACACGATCTTTTCCTAAAATTAACCAAGCAGTTTGGTTGCCCAGGTGCACTGATTACACGTATTGCTGGACATTCGTAGGAGAACACATGAAATATGGGAGATTACTTTTTGTAAGATATCCTGTGAACAGTTGTATGAGGACACGTTGAACAAATAGCTGTAGCTAGCTGGTTTGTATTTTCATTGTTTACTCATAAAAGAAGTTATGTCAAAAAGACAAAAGACAATGTCAAAAGGTGAGACACATTTTTTTTGTTTTGAATTGTCATTATTTGAGGACGGAGTGTGTCAATAATACTGACATTCCACTCAAATATTGTATTAGCATTGGACTATTAAGGACCAGTGTGTAACATTTAGGGGGATCTATTGACAAAAATGGAATAAAATATTAATAACTATGTTTTTTTTTTGTGTATAATCACAGTTGGTTGCAATCTCCTCTCCTCTCCTCACCTCACTATAGATCCCCCCAGTTCCTACACACTGGACCTTTAAGTGTTTTACATTCAAGTTTGGTGGTATTTGTTTCTGGACTGGAAAATGCATTTATGAACATATTCACAGATAGTCATACACATTTTTATATCCTGTTTTTATTTGGGAATAATGAAATGTGCTAATGACACCAATTATTTTTGTCTTTATCCACAGTAAAATGTCCCCTTTGTTGTCTTCTGTTAAACTTGAATATTTGTCAGAGAACTTTCTGACTCACCAGTCAGAGAAATGTAAATCTTCTATGTAAGTAAAGAAGAAAAAAAGCTGAGAAGTAAGTGTGAGAAGAAAAACAAAAGGATATAAAGAAGTGGAAAAGACTAACGGTAATAGGACTAATTGGAGTAGTGGGACACCTGTGAAGGAGCCAGAGCAGAAAAGTGAATAGCTTAAAGGTGTTATTTTG
>CAKALU010005319.1:8718-37261 GCA_916700995.1 Hozukius guyotensis | reverse complement strand
AAATAATTGAAACTATTTACAGACTAACAGTCACAGACTGTAGAACAATATGTAACGTTACTTTAAGCCATTTTCTCACTTATACATCGCCGTTAAAGTAAACAGAAAAAATAAAACGGCCGAATAACAACGTTAGATGACGCATGGCGTAAAGCTACGTTACGTTACGTTACCATAACAGTGGTCCATAAAATACTTTTAACATGGTGGTGATGAAGAAACATTTTAAAAACAAAATTTAAATGACTACTGCTAACAGAAACACGGCCGCGCTTTTGCAATCTTAATAGATCATACCCGGTGGGGAAAAAGTAAACAGGACTTACGGTGGTGTCCTGCTGCTGTCTTCTTCACGCAGCGCTCCGGGATGCCTTCTTGTCAGGTGCTCGTGCATTGCACTTGTACTGCTGTGGTACGCCATCTCCATTCTGCACAACTTACAGAGCACCGCATTGTTGGGTCTCTGATTGAAGTATTCCCACACCTTTGATGAACGTGGGAGAGTTTTTTTTGACGCTTCTTGCTCTCTGGGGGAATCAGAATCCATGCTTGGACCGGGTGCAGGTCGACGCACGTTACGTAAATCGACATATTTACTTTATCGACTACGTCGACGAATCGCCCCAGCCTTATTCATTAGTGATAAAGTAGTGCCTGACCAGCAGTCAGCTGGGAAGGCCATAAATGGTGCCTCTTCTGGTGTTATCAGAGTCTTCACCTTTGTCACAACATCAGTATGTTTCATCAAGCATATGCGTACAGTACAATTTCTCATCCGGGCGCCCCGATAGCTCAGTTGGTAGAGCGGGCGAGCAGTAACTTAATACAGCTTTTTTGCGGGAATGTCGCCACACACATCCAGTTCATAATACTGCAAATATATAAATATTGCAACAATTTCATCAGTGGGCAACAGGCTCAATCATCATTGTGTTACCTCCTTCGGAGATGGATAGCAAAAGTGGCCCTCAAATGATCAGATACAGCCCATAGTTGTTCTAGTCTTGTCCTTACGGTAAGCCAAATTATAACGAACATCCTTGCTAACATTAGTTAAACAGACACAGCATGCTTTCTGCAGGGCAGCAGTTATCTTTACTCTAATGCATTAATAATACCATACTATAACAAACAACCTTATCATGCTCATAATTTATGAATAAAGCTTATACTTAAAGTTAACTTTCATTTGTAATATAATTAACTCAGGTATACATTACCTTGACTTTGTGTATGGAGCCTCCATGCAAAACGGTGATGTATGTGTGTATTTGTGACCGTCGAAGGCTGTAGCCATCGGCCACTTTCGGAGCCCAGTTCGGCCGACGACGATAGTTTGTAAAATGGCCGATTTGACTCGGTTCGACCTCTAGAACACATTGTAATAGGGGTGGGCGGATTGATCCCCAAAGTATTGATACCAATAAAAAGTCAAATCAATAGGATTGATAAAAAAAAAATCTCTTTGCTGCTGTTGTGATCACCTCTTTAGAGTAGTAAAATAAAAAGAAATGCCTCATGTTTGACAAATGATTTAGTGGTAGGCTAAATAAAGAACATTCAGAAGTAGCCCATTAATAATGCATTCACCTTATAAATCATGACATATTTATCTTACAAAATAATACATTAGCTGCTGTTAACATTAAAAAGTATCAATATCCATATTGATATCAGTGACCCTGGTAGCCTATTACGTGTCGGATCGACACCAAATTTTGAGCTATCGCCCACCCCTACATGGTAAAGCTCACTAATTCTACCGGTTGGCCGCCAACCCCATGGTGACAACAAGACTCCAGGAAGTTACCGTCCAGCGCATAATCTTTTGTAAAGCCACAGGTGTTCCTTTATGGGTTGAGAGAAATTCTATACTTCTTAAGATAAATAAGCTATTCAAAACCCCCTTGGATTAGCTGGAAAATGCGTAGTCACAAACAGCACACACTAAGCAGGAGGTTTTTTTTTGGACTTACATGACGTTTCTTGAAATCCTGGAAGAACCTGTAGACGATCACTTCAGTCTCATTGGACAAAAACACAGATATCATGAACATCTGTGGAGATGGAAAAGGTTATTTGTCACTGTGATTGAATTTGTTCCACCTGTCTATATGTTGTGCCCTTAAACAGGGGTAATTATAGTAACGGAGAGGGCTGAAGAACCCAACACACATCTCTTGCCTTCACCCATTTGTATAGAGCGCTACAGTAATGAGTCCTAAAACCTGGAAATGAGTTAGCATTTTAGCACTTCCGGTTTCCTCGTCTGGAAGTCAAAGGGTTTTTAGTTAGGTGCCTGAAATAAGGTCTGTGGTTACCAGGCTCAGGAGATTTTAACGTTTTGTTCTACGACATAAAATACATAAATAAATACCCCACTCGTGAATTTTGAAGCCTTTATGCATTTTTAAAAAGGCAGTTGCTCACAAGTGGCTAAATGAGACTACTAAACGTCATTTACGCCGACTCGTCGGCTATTTCAGGATCGTTCAGTATAAATAATAGCGTTCATGCGACCGTGGTGTTGTTCGTCTATAGCCTAACGTTAGCTTTTTACTTCTGGTGATTGCATTCACACTTCAATAATCATAAAAGTGGTGTTCATTTGTGGAGATTATCTTGCTGAACACAACGTGTAAGTATCATAAATGTGTGTGTGCCACAGAGCTTATTTTCTGCAATAATCCAAAACCCAAAGGAAAAATCCCATTGGCTTTTTGTCGAGGGAACCAGGGCGATGCTAACTTCCTGGTTGGCCTACAAAAATACTTCATACCTGGAGCGCTCTATTGAGTCACATTTTAAAGGGACTGTTTGTAAGAATCAGAAATGCTTGTTAACAGCGACACCTGTGGCCGTTAAGTCAACGAAAGTCAGCATCGGGCTCGCGCTTGTGCTCGCTCTAAATAGACATGAACTAGCACCGCTCAAAACAGTGAGGCGACACACGTCAGCTAAAACCACAACATCACTCTATATTTCAGCTGCTTGGCAGTAATGTTAGCTGACCAGACGAAGGTCTCTCCATGAATCAATGCTGATCCTAGTGTTGGCTTTTCCTGCTTCAGCCTCCCGGCCGCAGCCGCAGGGGAGACACCGGCACCCGATCGCGGCCAACACTGTTTTGCAAGACGGGCTTCACTAGATATAACTTTACGGTTTTGGTGCTTCTGTGTAGTTTGTGTTGGAGTCTGAGTCTGAACAGCGTAGCCACACGCGAGCGTGCATGGGACACCGACCCAGATTTATACGTGTAATAAGTTACAAACAGTCCCTTTAAGTCACATTTTCAACAATGTAAACAAAACCCACACATTTTTACATGTCAAAACATTCAGTTTAAGGACCACAGTTATCGCTAAATAATCTCTTTTAATTGTCCCTAAATCATTAAAATTATCTTTTTGTACTATTCTATAAATTATCTAAACTCTACTACAGCATGAACTCTTCTTGTGAAATATATATTTTGACTTTTTGGCTCACTTGACACATGAACAGACTTCTATCAGTGATAAAATGAACAACTGCATAATATATACACATATATATGAAGCTAACGGTTAGCCTAGCTTAAGGTTAGCCTAGCTTAAATGCTAATGACATAGTAAACAGTGTATGCTAGCAGCTAGCTTACATACCGACCGTTAGAAACTTTCAAACAATATATACGACTACAAAATGTGCACTTTTCTCTCATAATGAACAACAATGAAGTATTAAAAAGTCTTCACAACATATGTTTGCAAATGTATAGTGCTTTGTGGACGGTACCTTAAACAGGGGTATAAATGAGGAAGAGGATGAAGAAAATCTCTCCTTCACTCCTGTCTGGAGGAAGAGGAGCCACGCGGTCCCCCTACTGGAGGTCCAAGGCATTACCAACAGATCAACGCACAATCAATCAACACAGACCACGATCTATATCTCACCTATCTGCAATCCTCCTTTTGTATCCCTGCATAGTCTTAACAGTGACCAGTACTAATACACACTAATACATCCAAACATTGAATTACCTGTTCTGAGAATAGAGTAATAATTGAGATCAATACCATTATTGACACACAGTACACCTGAACTGAATGGACTGTAATGCTGTGCAATATGCTGCCTTCCACTGTGTAATTGTCTGAAATATATTAATTATTTCTTTTTTTAAATATTTTTGAGAGTTACAAGTTCTTTTAACATGGTCATGGAGCATATATACTGTATATCTGTATTCTGGGGTATCGTTCCTATGCAGAGGGTAGTTTAGTTCATTTATTGACTACACTGAGGGCGTTTTATATTTTAATAATTTATTTATTTATTGTGTTGAGTTGAATGTGCTACTTATTTTGTACTGTAATTACCTTGTGCCTTTTCTACCTTTTTTCTTTTCTTAAAGCTGACTCGGGGTAAACTGCTCACAATTCCAATGTACTTATATTAGGTGCAAATGGCAAATAAAACTCTTGAATCTTGAATCTTGACAAGAAAGCAAGTAGCTTTTCTCATAATTAAATGTTTTAGTCTGTAAATTGATTATTCTTGTCTGTCACATACAGGTGGTGCAAAGTCTACAGTCCTTGTTCTGTGAAAAATACATTCTAAACTTCAACTAAAGATAATTTGACACTTCAGCAGTCCAAAGTAGACAAGCCAAGTAGACATCTTCCAAAGTTACTGTCTTTTTTTTTTTGTATAAAAAGAGCACTTTTCTCCCTCATCACCTACCTTTATATAGGAATACTTCACCCACAAAATAAGATAAGATAAGATAAGATAAGATATTCCTTTATTAGTCCCGCAGTGGGGAAATTTGCAGTGTACAGCAGCAAAGGGGATAGTGCAAAAAACAAGATGCATCAGCTAACACAGTAAAAAAAAGAGCTAAACAAAGTGAAACAAAATATGAACCATTTAAATAGAAGGAAGTATACAAATAGGAGCAGTATATACAGTATTGACAATAAACAGACTATTAACAAAATTGCACAAGTGGAAAATGATATTGCACAGTGAGAATGAAACGAAATTCTACCTGAAAATATCAGGTTATTGTCAGTTTTTGGTGTGTAAGTGGTCTACTGGGAGCAGTGCTGGTTGTGGAGTCCGACAGCTGCAGGAAGGAAGGGCCTGCGATAGCGCTCCTTCACACACTTTGGGTGGAGCAGCTTGTTGCTGAAGGAGCTCTCCAGTGCTGAGATGGTGTCCTGCATGGGGTGGGAGTCATTCTCCATCATGGATGACAGCTTAGCCATCATCCTCCTCTCTCCCACCACCTCCACTGTGTCGAGGGGGCATCCCAGGATAGAGCTGGCCTTCCTGATCACTGTATATCAATTAGGCTACTCACCCCGTGTTACCTTGAATTCTTGAAGAAACTTTGTCTTTCTCGCATACCTCCACAGTGAACGGGGGGATCAAAAAACAGAAAAGTCTGGGTATGGTGAAGTAAAATGGGGGCCACGTTTAAACGGCCCCCATTTACTTCACCTTTCTCCATTTTTTGATTCTCTGTTCACCAAATGGGCATGCAAGAAAAATAAAGTTTTTAAACACTGGGTGAATAATTGATATACAAATGGACATTTTGTGGGTGAAGTATTCCTTTAAGAAGGGATTTCTTAGTGGATAGAATGAACACGGTAATACTTTTAATGTATATGCATGTGAGTGATAGATTATGATAGACTTGAAAACTTATGAACATATCCTTTAAGGATGAGAGTGAGATGGTAGGCCTAGTCATACTGTTGGCAGGTACAGCAGTGCTGTAGAAGTCCCTGCTAAATGATGAACATGTGCTGCCCTCTAATGTTTGCTTGAAGAATCTGGTGTAAGATCAGTACATCCCACTACACAGCCTGCACAGACTTGCCCCTTTTCATAACCTTATTATTTGAACTATTTAAAGTCGTGCCAGCATTCATAAACTTTATTGAACATGAGCCAATGAGGTCAATGTAACTGGATGCCTCCACATATTTCATTCAGAGAGACAAGCTCCAAATAACCTGATATGTACTGTACATACTGTAAGTGTGTTAATCTTGAAAGTGAAATCACGCTTTCTTCTTCCTCCTGTATTCCTGTAACTGCTTTTGCACAGCTTCCTGGTCTGCTACTAAATGATGTGTGCACAAATATTAGTACAGTGCTTGTGATTGTGTTGCTATAGCAACTATACAACGTTTTGAACTTTTGAGGTAAATGAAAATTAGCTGTATCTGACTTACTACGGCTGTAAACACAAAAAAAAGGCTTTTGCTTTATTTGTCTTTATTTATGCAACTTAGACCATTAGGCCACAATAAGTATTTCCCAAAAAAAAAATATTATTGACCATCTTTAGTAAATGCTACTGTAAACATGTCCCTCATATCTAAAGCAGTATTTAGCTACTATTTGTGAAATAACTTAAGGCCATAGGCCTTTTTCATATTTTGGCATTAAAGAGCATGAAAAACACAACAATAAGATGAATGATGGCTGAATTTCATTTAGCTACTTCAGTGTCAGAGTCTTGGTATTGTTCCTGCTGGCTCAATGTCACACTGCCATGACTTACAGGGACACTTGAATAGAACAGAGCCATCGTTCATGTTATTTTAGCACGTGTGCTTTTCCTACACTGACAACAATCTATAACCTATAAGTAATTTTTTAGATTCATTTCTCCAATCTTTTTTTTTTTTTTTTTTTTTCCATTAAGAATCAAAATACACCGAACTTGCACAATGTTAAAATGTCATCCAACGTGAGGCAGATTAATTGTGGGAACATTTTTCCTAACAGTGGCTCTTTAACACCCATCTGAATGGATTATTTCCATTTGAAATCTGAGCACTGAATCCTGAAATACTTTCTGTGGAAATTCCTGTGCTTATGTGTGCTTCACTTCCCATCAGATATTGTTTCACAATAAAAAAAAGATTTGCACCAAAAATAAACCGAAGGGAAGTTTCTGCGCTCACCTAATAGTGATGGCAATAACAAAGTGATCTGTGTGGAACACAGTGTCTGTACATTTTTCAACATGCTGACTGGCCTAAAAGTCCATCTCGTGCCACTTCCTGAAGGTTTCCCATAACTGTCTGACACACACAAGCACACCTACGGACGCATAAAGTCATTGTATCCATAAAACTGGTTTGGTGATTGGAAAAAATGTGTCATCAGTCGAACAAGAGCGCATCTTTTCTCATCAGCAGCACGCCTGGCTAATTATTCACCTTCTTTGTCTTTCTCTGTAAACGCAATAAATCTGGTGATTCTTGTCAGGAAAAATGACCCAGGTGTATTTTTTTCTTGGCCAATTTTATTGAGCAAACAGAACATAATAAAATTATGTAGTTGCATAAGCTAGTCTGACTAGATCTTCATTAATGTCAAAGCGTATGGGCTCAGTGGCACGTCTGCACATGCAGAGTACAGTAGATGTATTAAAATGATACTAGGTCAAATTTTTTTCACACTTCCTGCTTTATCATTTCTCTGTTCCTCTGTTTTGATTATTGTAATGCCTTTTTAATGATGTTTTTCTTTTATCAATAGGTGGTTTGTCCTAATAAGGGACGAATCAAGTAGCACATGAGGGGTTTTAGGGGGTTTGATTTAAGGATAATTGTAATTATTAAGCATTTTTGGAGATTTTCCATATGAATAAATATTAAAGAGGACATGCTATGCCTTTTTTTCAGGTGCATACTTATATTTTGGGTTTCTACTAGACCATATTTACATGTTTTAATGTTCAAAAAACACTTGACTTTTCCATACCGGCTGTGCTGCAGCACCTCTTTTCACCGTCTGTCTGAAACGCTCTGTTTGTGCTCCGCCCCCCCGCAACTTTGCAGACCTTTTACACGCACAAAAAAACTATATAACACACTAAAGGAACAGGGGAAAGCACAAAAGCACAATAGGTAACTAAATTTCATTGAGCAAACAGAATATAATGAAATGTAGTTGCATAAGCTAGTCTGACTAAATCTTCATTAATGTCAAAGCGTATGTGCTAAGTGGCACGTCTGCACATGCAGAGTACAGTACATGTGTCAAAATAATACTAGGTAAAAAAATGTTCACACTTCCTGCTTTATCATTTCTCTGTTCCTCTGTTTTGATTATTGTAATGCCTTTTTAATGATGGTTTTCTTTTATCAATAGATGGTTTTTCTAATTGTTTGTCCTAATAAGGGACGACTCAAGTAGCACATGAGGGGTTTTAGGGGGTTTGATTTAAGGATAATTGTAATTATTAAGCATTTTTGGAGATTTTCCACATGAATAAATAATAAAGACGACCTACTATGCCTTTTTTCAGGTGCATACTTATATTTTGGGTTTCTAATAGAACATGTTTACATGTTTTAATGTTCAAAAAACGCTTGACTTTTCTCATACCGGCTGTGCTGCAGCACCTCTTTTCACCGGCTGTCTGAAACGCTCTGTTTGAGCTCCGCCCCCCGTAACTTTGCAGACCTTTACACGCACAAAAAACTATATAACACACTAAAGGAACAGGGAAAAGCACAAAAGCACAATAGGTAACTAACGAAGGAAAAGTCAGTCCAGAAGTTGACACACCTTTGGCATCAATTGGAAAATGACTGAACAACATCATCAACGTTTTTTAATAGCCAGCAATGTTATGTTTAATTGCTTTTTTTTTTAAACATTGAAACTGAGAGGTCAAACACATAGAGTCATTGCATCCATAAAACTGGTTTGGTGATTGGAAAAAACGGGTTGTCAGTCAAACAAGAGCACATCTTTTCTCATCATCAGCATGCCATGCTTATTATTCACCTCCTTTGTCTTTCTCTCTAAACGCAATAAATCTGGTCTTTGTGACATGACTGTCCCTCCTAATGTAAATAGAGGCGTTACCGTGATTTTTGTCAGGAAAAATGCCCCAGGTGTATTTCCTTTTACTGTGTGGCAAATTAATGATGATAAAAACAATCATATTAATTTTTTTCTTGGCCAATTTTATTGAGCCAACAGAATATAATAAAATGTAGTTGCATAAGCTAGTCTGACTAAATCTTCATTAATGTCAAAATGTACGTGCTAAGTGGCACGTCTGCACATGCAGAGTACAGTACATGTATCAAAATGATACTAGGTCAAATTTTTTTCACACTTCCTGCTTTATCATTTCTCTTTTCCTCTGTTTTAATTATTGTAATGCCTTTTCAATTATGTTTTTCTTTTATCAATAGATGGTTTTTCTAATTGTTTGTCCTAAATAGGGACGAATCAAGTAGCACATGAGGGGTTTGAGGGTGTTTGGTTTAAGGATAATTGTAATTATTAAGCATTTTTGGAGATTTTCCATATGAATAAATATTAAAGAGGACCTACTATGCCTTTTTTTCAGGTGCATACTTATATTTTGGGTTTCTACTAAAACATATTTACAAGTTTTAATGTTCAAAAAACGCTTGACTTTTCTCATACCGGCTGTGAGTGCAGTAGATGTATCAAAAAGATACTAGGTCAAATTATTTTCAAACTAAGACTTCCTGCTTTATCATTTAATAATACACAATATGATGTAATTGAAATGTTCAGTAGGTTAGGTTTTTCTTTGTGAGGCTGTGATAGGGAGAGAACAGGAAATGCTTCAGGTAATCTCTACAGTATGTCATCAGTGTGTGATCATCAATCAAGTGATGACATTAAGTAGAAAATACCCGCGGCGTGTCTTGTTCTTTTCCAGTAAAGAAAATGTATACAATGAAGAAAACAATAGGGTCTCACCGCCAAAGACTCATTTAAGTTGTTCTTCAGCTTTCCTTTTGTCGTCACTCATACCAGTTTGCCGCTCCCAGTGACTGGAACGAGTTGCAAAAGATGCTATCACTCCACACCCTCATTCCGTTACGCTCCTTTAATAACTCAATACAATAGCGACAGTCTCGGATCACTGTGCCTGCTTCTCAATTTGCCTCTCTGGAACACAGCACATATATTTACCTGTTGTTATATATATTGTTTTGTTTTTAACTTTGTCTAATGTTGTTTTATTGCACTAGTAGTCTTTACGTTCTATGTTCTCATAGACTAATCTGGTTAAATAAAGGTAAATAAATAAACATATTGTGCACTATGACAATACATTTTATTATTCTTTAAGCATCTCTTCAATAAAGTCTCTCCTGATTGAACTCTAAATTTGGATTTGCTTTTAAACTCAGACCGGACTTTCAGCAGACAAGTGACAGATTGTAAAATCAAGCTCTCTGCAGTTTAGGAATATCTCAAAGATAAGATCATTTCCTCTTCAAAGATGCCTTAACACTATTAAATGCCCTAGTTTTGTCTCATCTGCATTATTACAACAGATTATACTCATGTCTTAGCATGCACCATTTACAACTGCTACAAAATGCATCTCCACAACTTTGAACCAGATCCCTACTGTGTTTAGGTTTATATTTATATTTATATTTATATAAATATAAATGTATTTATATTTATATTTATATTTATATAGACACTGAATTCCTATTTTAGCTGGCCTCCATTGGTGCAGTTACTTTTAGAATTGACTTTAAATTTGTATTCTTTACTTACAAACCCATTCATGGTCTTACTCCGTCTTACATTATTGACCTCTTGACCCCCAAGCTCATCAGGGCCACAAGACTAATATAGTTTTGTCATATTTTCAGATCTCGTAGGACCATAGCCTACTTAATGAGTTGCTCACTTACAATAAATTACTTCATGCAGATTATTTCCGATGTGGAATAATTACATTCACTTGCAGCAATGAATTTGCATCTCATAAGAGTTTCCAACACAGACCGAGGGCCTGCCTAATGAACCGTACCGCAAATAACTCAACAGCGTCCCGCAGAGCAACATGTGCAGACACGCACACACACTCCCACACATCATCACACTTCTTTCCCATGTGATTTCATTTCATGCATCAGGACTTTTGCATTTTGTACATACAGGCTGTTTTTCCACCATGTTCTGTTGTCATTTTGTCAAACAGTTAATTTGAATCTTTCCACCTTGACTTCTGTGTCATTGATTCACTTGTCTGTTCTTTGATCAATGAGCATTTGTTACCATTATCTTCTACTGCCTTTGCAATGTGCTCCTATGTTTTATCTCAGAGTTCAAGATGTTTGTATTTGGAAAGATCCCGAGGTAATGAGTCGTGTTTTCTGAGGCATTGAAGCCGAGCTCAAAACCATGGCAACGTTAAAGAAGCACAGAGTACAGAGTACTTCTGCAGGGGGAGTAAACTCTTGTGGCCTGCAGGAGCCTGCAGGGGGCAGTCTTATTCTCCATATTATGTGTGATTCAATGTGAGTTTCATGTTAAAAAATGTCATAATTATTGCCTAGCTTTGGTCATCTAAAATCCAAGATCAAGACATGATTTAAAAATATAAGCACCATCCTCTGCTTTTCTTACTTGATGACTTTGCAGAAGATGCAACCCTATTCAATTTGGAAAATATGTAATAAAATAAATTAGTCCCTGCTTTATCTTACGAATCCGATGACAGATTACATGCATGTATTGCCCCTCTGTTTTGATTATTGTAATGCATTGTTAATGACGGTTTTACTTGTTCATCCTAATAGGAGACGAATCAAGTAGCAAACAGCGGGTATTACGGTGTTTGATTTAAGGATAATTGTAATTATTAAGCAATTTTGGAGATTTGCCAAATGAATGAATATTAAAGAGGACCTATTATGCATATTTCCAGGTGCATACTTGTATTTCAGGTTTCTACTAGAATGTGTTTACATGATTTAATGTTCAAAAAGTGCTTTATTTTTCTCATACCAGCTGTGTTGCAGCACCTCTTTTCACCCTCTGTCTGAAACGCTCTGTTTGAGCTCCTGCCCCTCGTAACTTTGCAGACCTTTTAAAGGCACAAAAAAACTATATAACACACTAAAGGAACAGGGGAAAGCACAAAAGCACAATAGGTAACTAACGAAGGAAAAGTCAGTCCGGAAGTTGACACACTTTTGGCATCAATTGGAAAATGACTGAACAACATCATCAACGTTTTTTTAATATCCAGCAATGTTATGTTTAATTGATTTGTTTTTGGAAACATTGAAATTGAGAGGCATTAATTCAAGTATGTGTAGAAACTGCAACACGGTCCCATAAAAGATTCGCAAACATTTTGTCTGAGCTGTAAAAGAGTCCGCAGGGAAATGAAAGATTTATAGAAGATGTGTAGAGAATGAAACTGGCAGGTGTTTTTCTAGGTTTTATTTAATAATATCCATCATCTCATATCCAAAGTGACACTGAGCTGTAAACGTCAAAGCAGCAATAATCTCATAGGGATCATTCACATGTAAACATTGGCAAAAGGTATCACTTGTAGTTGTTTGTACAGCAATCTGTCACAAACAAACCCTGGACTCTCCGTGAGCCACCCGAACACCTGCAGCGCTAAACATCGAACCTTCAGAAACTCCTGGTTCGGACATAAACACAAGTCTGCCTAAGAGCCACTGAAATCTATAGAGGCAAATATAATTTAATGTTCTGTTCGGTGGTTCTCATTCCTCTGCTTCTTCCCCCTTTCTCACTGTGAATATATAACATAATGAGTCCATTTTATAGGGTCCAGCTCTCTTTTTATCATCAACATGAGGCACTAGTCGGACTCTGCCCCAGAGATCTCAGTTGGGATCCTCTCTATGGACTCTGTGGAGGAGCTTTGGGACCGTCGGGACTGAGAGGACAGGTGCTGGGAGGCTCGAGGGCCGTCCATCCCGGAGTGCATCAGGGGTAAGTAGATGTCATCCATGTTTGGCAGTACAAACACTTTCTGGAGAAAGACACAGCATGTTTGAGGAAAGCTGTGAAAATGACCCATTCATACATAGTAGGTGCCGTTATTCTTTTTTTTTTTTTTTACCTGGAACTCATCCTGCAGTTTCTTCTCAATCCACTCGGTCACATGACAGAAAGTCACCTCCCTCTCCCCCAGTTTGGGACGGACGTGCAGATCCAGCTTGGGCGGCACGCAGAAGCTGTACCTACAGAGGAGATCATGACAGAATCAAATCTATCACATCTATGACGAATTTCTGTTTTCAGCCACATTTCACTCTCATGTTGCCTTAGTGCTTGAAACAGGCTAAAATTGGATCGGTAGAATAAATAAATGTTCTTTTGGCCGGAGACGAGGTGCGAAAAGTGAGTCACACCACCAGCAGTCACAAACGTGCAACATGCTGCTGAACATGAACCCATTTGTTTTTGATGTAGCGTTGTTTCTGAAGTCGGAGGGCGTTTATAACATGCAGTAATTGGTACAACAGACCGAAATTGATATAAAATGTATATATATGTAGTCTCAAATAAGGAATCTTAGTGTCTCTATCCAGAGTAGAACTGGGCTAATATATGCTTATTATCTTATTAGTAGATAAATCGGTGTGTATGTCGGCCGACAAGAAATCTCTGTACAGAAATGGCAAACTGCAGGTTTGAGGCATAGACTATATACTGTATATAGATGGACAACGCGTTTCCACTTCCTCCCACTGTACGAGCCAAAATATCCCGGATACGGGAGCTGCCATCTTGAGATTTTGACATAATTTCGAGCCGAAGTCTGTGCAGTACTGATCGGGCGGTAGAGCTGTGGTATCGAGGTCCCGCCCACGCAACCGGCCGATCCAATCATGAGCCGAACACGGCCGCAACTTGTTAGCGTGAGTCACCTAGCTGCTACTTGAAAGACACAACAACTAACCATAATATCTCTATTACTACATTTATGATCAAATTGACATGTTCTATTACACAGACTCGTGACGTTACGGAAAGTTAAAGTTACATCTCCTCTCTCGTACATTCCCGTGCCACCGGCTGAGTGACTACTTCACTCAGAGCAGCTGTCAATCATGACGTCTTACCCCCTTTTTATAGCATTTAATGGTCAATTAATTTGACGTGTATTTTGACTTTTTAGTTTGGCCCATGTCCCATCAGCTAACATGGAGGGGGTGAGGTCTATGACCTATACTGCAGCGAGCCACAAGGGGGCGATCCAGATGTTTTGGCTTCACTTTTGGGGAGCTGTCATGTCGTCCATCTTTATATACAGTCTATGGTCATTTAGAAACAGTGTCATCATTACATAGTTTGTCCACCAGAGGGCACAAGTTGATTCTTACACTGTAAAATGTCGAGTTAAATATTTCTCTCGGTCATTATAAAAAAAAAGTGTTGAAAAATTAATATCCGCTGATATATCATTATCAGAAACTCCCAAATTTTGAGATAGGTCGACAAAATCCGGGTATTGGTCGGCTATAATCCAGAGCCACTAAAATAGCAACAAATAGGAAATACTAACATTGAGTTTGGATTTTCAAAAGAGCAATTATTTGATGGACGAATTCTGAAATCAATCGAACAACTTCCCGAAGAATTGAATTAGCCTACACAGGACTTCTGTACGTTTTTTTTTTTAGAATTGAGACATTATCTTCAGTGACACAAGAAAAGCAAATGAATATATGAAAATTGCCTTCCGAACAAGAGAAACTGTTAATTGCAATTGATAAAGATGGTGGAAAAAAGGGGTTTCATGTGAATAACTGTAATAATTGCAGTCTCCAAGTTAAAGCCTCCACCTCCAGTGTTATGAACAGTGGAGAGAAACTCAGTATTTACCATATCCTGTCTGTAGGGGGCGGCGGGATGTTGACGACCAGGGTCCCTGACAGCTCTTGAACCTCCACAGTGAGCAGCAGGGGCGTGTTGGACATCTCCTCAAACTTCTTCTTAATAAACTCATTCTCTGTCGCCTTCTGGAAGTACTTGGATTTAGCGATTTTGTCCACAAATCTCAAAATCTTCCGCCCAGTCTTTCCACCCCCTGGCCTGTAAGAGAGGATTAGAGGAGAGAGGAGAGGAGATTTAGTATTCAGATGCTAAAGTCAGACTTTGAAGAGAGATGAGAAATGTAAATGAAAAGGAAAGCGTGAGCCATCTGGAGTGTGATGTCAGCGCAGTTTATTTTCTGCTTTCGAAAAGTGAGCATTCACAACACAGAAGGGTAGAAGTAACACTTAAAGGTGTTGCTTACTCAGAGTGTCTTCCTTTTAAGTAGCTGTTTATGTAAAAGTCTTCTGACTTAAGTATCACACAAAAGTAGCAGCTGATGATACATTTGTGATGTTCTTTAATTAATGCAACCTTTGAACATCTTTTGCCGTTGAATGCAAAAAGTCATATTAGTATTTAGTATTGTAATATACAGTATATAATATACACACATAGGCAGTATTTTTGTTTGACGCTACTTTATATATCGACATTTACCCATCAGTAGCTGGCGTTGATCCCTTCTCTCCCACTGGACCCTGGGGCTCAGAGGCAAGCAGCTCTTCCTCATCAGACGAACCAGCGCTGGAGGACTCCTCATCACTGTCCGCCAACACGCTGAAGATGGGCCTGCAGCTGGGAGGATGCACGGGCAGACAAGTTAGGAACGTGCGGATGGATAACAAAATGATGGTATGCATGTGAAGCATCAATACTACAGAATTTCCATAATTTTTGGCATTAAAGTGAAAGTGAAATTTAACAACGCAGACGGACTTATGGACAGATGCACGTTTAAGAACAAATCTTGCAAATTTCTGTGTCTCAGTGGCTTGAAGAGATTACAGTAACAAATACAAGTTTTCTATCTCTGTGCAGCTTCAGATGCGTCACAAACAGCTAATGTAAAGCTTTGCCTGGGTTGTAATCCCCACCACTGCAGGTCTATGACAGGCAGGCCTACGCTAATCAATGTAATGTGGAGCTCTGCTCTGTAGATCAAGGACTAGAGGGATAAAGGGATAGAAAGGGAGGAGTGTAGGTGTGTGTGCGCTATAATACGAATGAAAATACAGATTTTAATGTTATGTGGGCTATCACTCCTGTTACTTGGCCTGGGTAATATGATGAAATACACCTTAAGATGATAGAAATACTGAGGTATTGATTTTTTTAAATGGGCACTCCTCATATTTTACACATAAAGTGCAGCTTACTCATCACGAGGAGTACCACTTAGCCTGTAAAAACAGCTGTATGAAAATATTCCTGGTGATGACATCAGGCAGTGAAGGTCTAAACGCTGCGTTCCATTTACCTCGGAAATCGGAAATCGGAGTTGGGAATGACGTCACACCCGAGTTGACTGCATTTCAGTACAACAAGTTGGAAAACATAATAGAGTTTCCTCCAGCCAGGTTAGAAAACAGTTGATAACAACACATTACTTTGGTATTTTGCGCATACAAACACCGTAGCAAGATGTCCAAAGATAGAAGTTGGACAGTACTGTGTGTACGACTGATTTAATGAGGCACAAATAAGACAGACGTGCTAACAAACAGTATATTACTTCAGTTTTTTTTACTGTTGATACGCGGAGCAGCCATCTCGATTTTGAGGTCGGGGTTGGTGAGGTTCGTCCGACTTTCCGAATCGGAAATCCGACTTCATGGGGCGTTCCAAATGAAATTTCTAACTCGGAAATTCCAACTTCCCAGTACAAATGGAACGCAGCATAACTTAAAGCCTGCTACTGGCTGCTGCTACTACTAGCACAAATGACAATAGCTCATTCACATTATTTTATACACAAAAGAAGGTTTAGAATAATTGGGAAACACACAAAATGCTAGGACAGGTATGTTGTATTTGTGTGTGTGTGCTGCATCATAGTGTGTGTGGTACTGACCGTGGGCTACCGGTTTCAGCCGTACAGTCTGCATCCTGACCGCCCTCTTTACCCAGCTTGGACAGGTTGAACTTTGTCTGCAGGGTCATCTGCAGGGCACCAGTGTAGACCAGCTGCAGCTCCACCCACAGGCCTGCAGGGGGGGGGGGCAGCGGGAGGAGGAGGTCAACACCAGACCACCGAAATCAAGACACACAGCTCAATCTGGACACACACACACTGTTTAGTGGGCAGATTAAACAGCTTTTACAGTGATTATCAAGCCTTGAAATTAAATTTATAACAAATTAGGATGGATTTTAAATCCCCCTTAGGGGCTGAAAACAGGATAATTTGTTGACGGGCGGTTGTGTAACAGCGAATTGGAGCGGAGAAGCTGAAAAAATGATGTGGTCGCACACGTAGAGGCATGCTGACACACTTTCCCTTCGTCATTTGGAGTGTTGTCTGCCAGATTGCCTGATTTTAAAACACACACACACACACACACACACACACACACAAGCCAATATGCTCTAAATTTTGAGGGCCGTGGCGTAATGGCTCTCCTGCTCCGTGAGATTACAACAGGATAACAGCGTCTGATCTGATGCTCTGCAGTGCTCAGCTGTAATCACATCAGCAACAGGTCATCTCCTCACTCATCTCTTGCATATGTGTGTTTGCATATTGAGTGTGTTTTTGGCAGCGTTTGACCTCCAGTCTGTACTAACCTCTGTGGTTGACCTCTGGTCGGGAGGTAGCGGTGATTTGCGGCATAGAGCATCCCATATCCAACTCAGTGAGAGTCAGCTCATTCATAAAGTAAGGCAGCTGTAAAGAATACACAATACGATAGTTTTAAAATGCATCACACTTATAAGTAATCTTTTCCGTGACTTTAAATTGACACAGTAACTTTCTACAAAACTGCTCGCACTCTGATTTTGCTCAGCTTCTTCTGGATCTTGTGGGAAACCATGTCGGCCCAGTGCTTCTCTCGCAGGAAGTCCCAGAAGATTCGACCAATTAGAGCGTTGGCCCACGCAGTCTCGCTCGTCCCAGGCTGCTCTGTTAGATCACAGGTACACTGTAAAAAAGACAGTCGAGTATGAGCTGAGCAACGACAAGAAAAGTACAGGTTTAGTATAATTTACAGTTAAAATAGGAAGTAAATATTATGTTTATTTATTAGTGGTGGAATAAATGGATTAAATATGAGGATCATAATTAAACAATAATGAAGGATTTAGCCCTGAAGAGTTTTTTTCTCCTGCGTATGTACAGGTGTATGTATATATATATTTGTATGTATGCCTGTGTATATATACTGTATATGTATAGTATACACATCATCATAGTAGCCCACTTTAAAAAAAAAAAAAGATTATTTATTTAATTTTTATTTATTTTTATTTTTTTGTTTTGTTTTATTTTCAGTTTTTTTTGTTATCCTTTAATCTTTTCCTTGTTTTTATTCCTGTTAATATTATCGTTAGTCCTATATTTTTTCTAATTTACAATCAATTTGACTTTTTCACTATAAAATAAATTATATAAACATTGTAGGAATGATATAAGTCTGAACAACATCATATATAAGCAAATGTAAATTAATGTTAATTCCTGCATTCCTGCAATAAAGTATAGAAAAAACAAAACAGGAAGAAGAGTAGAATAATTTCTTAAATGCTGGAAATGCCACAATGCTACTCGCTAGACATGCAATATAACATGTAAAGTGTCCGGCTCTGGAATATCCCTACAGCCTCACTTAATTTGCTTCTCTTAATTGCATCTGCAAGCGTGCCTTACATTTCTTTTGATGGTGGGGCTCATCTCTGTGCTGCTGGCTCCAGGACTGGAGAGGGGGGTCAGCTCCTCTGTGGCCAGGAGACGAGCCATGTAGCCCGGGTAGTCCAGCAGAGTGAGGCCTCTGGTGCTACTGGAGGTCTGACTGATAGGAGCTGCAGGTATGCAGGGGACCGGAGGTGTGAAAGAGGCGTCGTCGTCACTGCTGCCGACTCTGCTGGGGCCTCTGCTGCTTGGGACATTAGCTTGGGTGGTAGCGCCCTGCGCCAATGCTGGGTCACCTGGGAGAATACAGGCAGCATTTGGAAATCAATACATATACGGTTGTAATGATCATTCACAGAAAAAGTATTGAATTCCATCAATACAGCAAGAGTCACGTCAGACATTCCACTTTGCCCTTTTTCACCTACCAATGTTAAACTACTATGAATGAAGCTTTAATTTTCAATTTAAAAGTCTTGCAGCCTTCCTTTCATAGCTAGGCTTTTAATGTGAAAAACCTCAGGAAGTGCTGAGTTTTGGATGAAAACATTATTCCTGTTAAAAAAAAGAAATTGAGAGCCACAGCGTGGTGAGTATGACGCATAGACTGTATATAAGAAGTGGATGTAGTCACCGTGACGTCACCCATTGGTTTGTGGACTGCGCTTTTGAAACCTCAAGTTCGGCATTTGGTCGTCGCCATCTTGGTTTTTTGCAACCAGAAATGACACAACAGGCTGGAGCTAAGTACAACCAAACTCTGAATAAGATGTTTTCAGGTGACCAAAAAGGTTATAATTAACTTCCATGAACTGAAAACACACAACTCAAGATGAAAACACAGACAGCACCCAGACCAGACAATGCCGTGGTAGCGACCTGTCAGACACCGTGATGTCACCCATTGGTTTGTGGCCTGCTGTTTTGAAGGCTCAAGTTCAGCCTTTTTGCCCATCGCCATTTAGGATTTTTGCAACCACAAGTGACACGAGAGGGTGGAGCTACAGTACAACCGAACGCTGAATTTTTAGGCAACCAAAATGTTACAATTAACTTTGATGGACTGAAAAACACACTGAAAGGGTTAAAGTTGTAAGACAAAAACATGGACAACACACAAACCAGACAACGCGGTGGTAGCGACCTGTCAATCCCCAAGTTAGCCGCGCCCTAAAGCAAACCCTGTTTTATGGTCTATTTGACTCTAAATGGGACCATAATGTACTAAATGAACATCACGCTGAATTAAAGAAGACTTGAAACTAGCGATTGAGACCATAAACTCCTGTTCGCAATGTTTACTGAGATAATAAATCAAGTGAGAAGTAGGGTCATTTTCTCATAGACTTCTATACAATCAGACCTCTTTTTGCAACCAGAGGAGTTGCCCCCTGCTGGCTATTAGAAATAATGCAAGTTTAAGGCACTTCCGCATTGGCTTCACTTTTCAGACCCAGAGGTTGCCCACCGTGTGTAAATTGACAGTATACAAAATTTACCATCAGAGCTTGTTGTTATCTTTGGCCAGAGCCAGGCTCTGACCATCCCCAATGGTATCAATCTTCTCATCTAACTCTCAATATATAATATATTTCCCAGAATGTCAAACTATTCCTTAAAATCACTAAACCAAGACCTGTTCCTAACTAATGCATTAAACAAGAGTGAGGCGATGTAAACAGGAAGTGTGATGGATCAAAAGACAGATTTGCATTAGATAATAAAAGGCATGTTTTTTTCTGATCCCTTTGCCCTTTCATGTCACCAAACAACTGTGAAATCTGTGTGTTCCCTCGAAAGGGATCGGCTTTGAAATGCAAAGAATTGGAGCATGTAATCCATAATCCACACACACATATAGCATTTGTATAGATGCCTTTATCTGGAAGCCCTCTCTTCCCTAATGCATTATTAACGTTTTCTCGTACCCGATCTGGACACACATCTGCCAGGCTTCTGTCTGTCCTTCTCCTTTTCTCTCTCTGTGTCCACGGACGCAAACAGGAAGTGACGAAACCACTCTTCTTTCTCTCTTCCCGTGCGGCCGAAGAGGTAAAGAGTGGTGGGAAGGTCACGGACGTGTTTGGAGGAACTTTGTTGTGGACTTGCCGGTTCGGCTCCTGGCTCCTCTCCCCGACTCTCCTCCGACCTTCCTCCCTTGTCCTCCTGGGAGTTCGCTTCCCCAGCCAGTTGGATGCAGATGGGATACTTTGGGTTCCACATCCTCTTCCGAGCCAACACAGATGGCAGCAGGAATACCTTTGGGGAACAGTGTCAAAGCAAAAGACAACCGTTAAATGCAGTCAGATGTCCCATTTATGAATTATTAAGAGTTGATCTATTTCTTTTCTCCATCTTTGTTTATTTTCTCTCAGGCATTCCAACATCCATGCATTAATTAATCAAAATATAATAACTGGATAGTGAATGTTACATAAAGTTGGACTAAGTTTACTGCAGTTCTGCCCTACATACAGTAATATACCAAAATATATCAGGCCTTCACTTTCCTTTGTACATCCCATTTAAAAAAATACATCAGCCTCAGATACAGAACAAATATTCCCATAACACAGTTCATCGTCATCATACTTTGCTCTTTGCAAGCTGAAAGGAGCGCGACTTGACGAAGGCGGCCTCGTGGACCCTCTCGTCGCACGTTGCCCTGCGGCCGATGTTGTTACGGGGGGAGTCAAGACAGAGACAGGAGCCCTCCAGGGCAGCGAACACGGAGTGAGTCAGAGCTGGGTGGTAGGTTTCTGGGTCATAGTCGTGTGTCTCATTCATCCAGCCCTGAAAAGGCAAAAAGTAGGTGTTAATTTCAATCAAAACCATGCACAAAAATCAAGTGGAATCATGTTATGATGTCTGTAATCAGCTTAAAAATGTATAAGTATATGGCAAAATGTAAAGTGATTATAAATGTGTCTTTTGTGTTGGTCCAAACTATCAAACATGATAAATTCTCCTCTGTGGATTCCAACATAAGTTATTTTTAACATGGAAAAATTAGCTGTGGAACAAATGCAGTACAGAAGGTGAGTCTGCGAGCTGAGGGCTAAGAGGATTAGTCATCCATAATAATGTTAGTACTAGAGGATAGACATGGAATATAACAACCAAAAATATTGTTTTTTGTGCCCTGGATTTGGCCTCCCAGGCAACGCGTCTTTTCTGGCTTCATGCTATTGTCAACAAACTCTACCAATCAGAGACTTTAGAGGGTAAATGTTAGGGTTAAATGCAGGGTTGGGGTTAGGGAAAGGGTAAACCATATCTAAATTGATACAGTAAAAATGTTTGATTTTCAGCAGTAGTCTGAAATGTCCTGAAGTGAAATATATCAGTCATTATCAGGCATTAACTTTTTTTCCAGCAACCCAAAAATCAAAGAATAATTTGGATTTGCTCACTGTGGCCACCTGTGGTTTGTTTTGGTTGACGGATACGGAATGGATTTAAAAAACTTGCTGGCTTTAAAATCCTGTCAAATAAAAAAAATGAAGAAGCTTTAGGATAAAACTCAGCTCAGTCTGAAAAAGTGTTCATTAGGATGGCTGCATGTGAGCCGAATGCTGTCATACGAACCCTTTAAGAGCTGAGTGATCCCTAATAATGCTCCAATTAACTAGTAAACAATGTATTATTCATACTGAAATTTTATTTGTACTTTATTAATGGTGGTGTCAGCATCTGCCCTCGTCTCGGGGTTGTGCCCGCAATCAAACACCATGACTGTTCTCTGTCTGTCATCTTATTGATTACCAGACACCTCACAAACCTTGTGGCTCTGACTTTCACATTTCAACAGACTGAAACCAAACTGCTAATGATCAAACAAGGGAATCATCTCAACACTGAGACAGTAAACCCCTCATTTCCAACCATCACCCCCTGACAAATTACAGCTCCCTCCTACCTGTATCCCCAACTAATTGCCTCTAGAACTGACAGTGTCTGGGTGGTAGCTGTCCTCTCCAGTTGCCCCGTGACAAGCTCAGCCAAGAGGAGAATAGTAATTACCACTGCGGCTCTGGTAGGTTTTTATTACTAATTGCATTCTGGGAATCTTATGTAGTTGCGTGCCACTTTCAGATACTCTGTGAAGGAAACAGTCAGCAGAGGTCGCCGACTTGACACTGTTCTTTCAGAACAAATTAGCACGGGTGAAAACCATTTAGAAGTACTCTTGTTACTGTATTTGGAGTAAACATGCATTTTAAAGTGCGTCACTTTCACTAAGTTTCTAGGTGTTAACCCCTGCTCCCAGTCTTTGTGCTAAATTAAGCTAATTGTCCGTAGCTTCATACTGAACGGACAGACATGAGAGTGGTTATCGATCTTCTTATGTAATTCTCGGCAAGAAAGCGAATAAAGGTATTTCCCAAAATGCCAACTATTGCTTTAACAGACAAGGGTTGGTTGGAACAAAGAAATTAAATTCAAAGCCTGATGATTCCTGCTGCATCCGATTCAACGATTATCAGGCCATTAAATAGGCGTTATCCCTCGCTATAAGCACCATAGATGTGGGTCAGTAGGGGCCTACTACGTTGTAAAAGTGAAAGGGAAACTTAAAAGCAACACATTCTAATACATAAAACTGCATGAAACGTTATGTTTTGAACACAAACAAAAAGGCTTCTTTAGGTTTAGGCAACAAAACCATAGGTGCAGTTTGAACTTTCAGTTCGGGGGTTCACAAAAAAAAATCTAGAGAGCATGTAATATATACAACACAGAGAGGTCTAATGTATTGGGATGCGTGTAGCCTACATATTACACCCTCCAAACAGAATGTGATGCAAGTATCAGCGACAAAATCAGTTTGATTGCATTATTTTCTATTAGAACGTCCTAACTGGCCGTGATCGACGCAGCGCTGCACAGCATACCGTTTTGAGCTGAACTTTTGTCGGATGCCCTGTTTCTATTTATTCCTGTAGTTTGCTTTGAAAGCGCTGCAACGGACAAGGAATGGCTGATTGGTGAAGTTGAAATGAGGAGTTATCTATACGATACCTCCTCATTTTACTACAAAAAACGAAATAAGGAGGCAGCAGGCTGGAGGATATCGCCTGAAAGTTTCCTACTTGCTGTTGGCTATATTGTTTGACATTTCCAGTAAATATCACAATATAAAACGTGTTTTCTCTTCAAAAAGTACAAACGTCAGAAGATGGGAAGTACTACTCACCCATCTTTTAAGTGGTTACGTCTCCAGTCTGATTTCGACCTCACAGCTGATAGGTACGTGGTTTATTTATTTGACGTAACAGAAAGTGTCCGATGTTATTAGGCTATAAGTAAATAAAAAGACCAAAAATCTATCTTCTTATCTTGTTGGTTTCTTATCAATAAGAAGACACAACAAGGTTGATATTATTCATCATTACAATACATTATTAGTTCTGTGTTATTAGCCTATAAGCAATATAGATGCATTTCTAGGGGGGTTCGGTGAGCCCCCGAACCAACGCAAACTGCGCCTGTGAACAAAACTACAACTTTTTTAGGTTTAGGCAACAAAAAAACTTAATTAACTTTAGGGGAAAATATTGTGTTTTGGCTTAAAATAACTACTGTATGTTTCAAAAGTGAAAGCAAAACTTAACGCTTGTGAACCCAAACACAACTACCTATTGTTGGTTTTACATGGGATGCAAACTCCCGCCTCCTGGGTGAAAACCCTGTATTTTGTGTCCCATCCTTCGTCCCTGACCACGCCCCTGATCTCCACTTCTGCTCCTTTCATAACTACTACGGTTGCTGGAGGTCGCTGTCCTGTTCTTTTATACCTTCTTTCGGTGATCTATCATGCGAATAGTTGATAAAACCTACTAGTGGGTGTAGTATGCCCCTATTGACCCACATCTATGGTGCTTATAGCAACTGACAACGCCTATTTAATGGCCTGGCAACAGTCCAATTGGCTTATGAGTGCCCAGGTATTATTTATGGAAGACATGTTGAGAAATGTGCCAGAATAGGATTGAGACTGAGACTGTGGCTGAAAATAAGGTGAGAGCAAAAATGTGACACTTTCCTCCTTAACGATTCACCACATTTACCTTGAGGGTGTCAGGCTCAGAGCTGATGGTGCCACCTGTCAGAATCTCCTCTCCCAACAGAGTCTGTGCCAGTCTGTGTGGAGGAGCTGAGCAGCGAGACCTGGGGGAACCGATCCTAATGAGCAACAGTCCGAGCAAGAAGCCCAGTGCTAATCCCAGAGCCAGGCCAGAGAAGTATGGACTGAGAGGTAGGATGAAATAGCCATAGGACAGCACCGCCACGCAGAACAAACTCATGCGTGGCAGAGGATGAGGGGGTTGAGGAAGGGGAGAAGTCCTAACCAGGGGTGCTGCGAGGGTAGGCGATCTTCTCGCCTGCCCGTGAGTATCCAGAGCTAATACTTGCATCACGTCACCGTCTGTACATATTTCCAGCTCCTCGTCCCTGTGATGTTGTCTGTGGTGATGCACGGGGCAGGGGCCACGCCGGCTTCTCCCAGGATGTCTAACAGAAGGCCAGTCAAACACAGGCGAAACATCAGCGTCTGCTTTTCTAGTGTTTCTCACAGGAGACTCTGAGAGAACCGTGTCCGTGCTACCTTCGCGCCCCAAACCTCTGGAGCTGACCTGGTGAGCCCCCTGGCTCTTACTCTGGTGCTTGGGGCTTCCCGCGCTCTCCTCTCTCATGATCTTACTGAACATGCTGCTCAGAGGCTCGTGCACAGCCTCCGAGAGCTTCCTCTTGGTGTCCTCTAACTCCATTTTGAAGAAGCTCCCTCTCAGACCCTCTCCGCAAGGGGAGTGCGAGCTGGGAGAAGGCGGTGCGGTGCGAGAGTCGCCATTGCTGCGGTTTTTCGGTTGGGTGAGCTGCTTCCACAGGTGGAGGTTGAGGCGGGAGTCTGATTTCGATTGCGACACCTCGGGTTCTGAGCGGGAGAGCTCCGTGGAGATGGACTTCACGAGGCTGAGAAGGGGCTTGGGTCTTAGGGTAGAGCCTTCTTTGAACTCCAGCTCCGTGGAAAGAGACTTGACCAGGCTTGAAAGGGGTCTATGGGTGGGTGAAGAAGGGCCCGGGGAGAGGAAGCTGGTGCCGCCGGCGGAGCAGTTGCCTAGAGAGCCAGGGGACGAGGGGGAAAGAGGGACGTGGAACGCCTGGGACTGCAACTTTCTGTCATCCCCAACAGAAAGATGCCTCTCCTTGGAGAGAGATATAGAGGGGTAGTCGTCGTCGTGGTCGAGGGAGAAGATGAGCTCGCTGTCATCCAGACTGTCCCATTCTCCCTCCGTCCCAGTCAGCTGGATCACAATCCCTCGAGGGACATGCCTCTTGGTTCCAGCGCCTGGGGAGAGGCTGAGAGCCGGGTCGTGGGGCTCCTGGAGAGGTCCGCCACCTCCTCCTCTTCCTTTACCCTCGCTTCTTCTCTCCCCATTTCTTCCACTCTCTGCCATTTTCTTGACTTTACATCGCACAGCCAAGGCACCTAAGAGACAGTGAAAGAGAACAAATAAAGAACACGGTCAGCTACATTATTAAGCCTTGGAGGCAGAACAAATAAAAGCAGTGAGGGAATGAGCCACGTAGAGCGAGGTTATCTTTTCTACACTCGTCCTCATTTTCACAGAAAGTGCTTACCGGTGCCGACTCCTCCACATTAATGTGTGACTGTCACGTAGTTTAGCATGAGTTGTGGAAATCTACATTAATCTGAAGGCCGGTGAATCCGATCCAAATAAGCACCTCTCCCATAGCTGTCGCTCCACATACGGAATGGGTTTAAGAGGGATGCAAAAATAGACGAGACAGTCTGTTTCCCCCAAATGTTGCACTAACTAGGGCAGCTCCGGCTTGGATCTAATGTCTTTTGGGGCTGATTGGATGCCTATATAGAATCATTCAATTTCTGTGCTTTGTGTGAATACGAAATGAAAAAGCACAGTTTGAGTAAAGATGCAGCCTTTCAGTATTAAACAAAGAGAGTATATTTTTGGCTTGCGATCTCCGAACAAATATGTTTTCATGAAAAAAAGGGCATTACACTCATACTCGCTCTCTGAAGTCAGCACGCCATCTCCAAACGGAAACAACTACAGTCTCTTCCAGTCTCACCCCCCTACAGAGCGAACTGTCAGCCGAGACACAGCCCTCCCTCGGGTGTCTTCTCAAGCTGTTTAAAGAGTTACTTACGTAACCCTGAAATGAATACTGAGGGGAGTTCAAATATGCCCTCTATCATCCTCCACCATGTGGCTTTTGTGTCAGCAGCATTAACACGTTATCCAGCCACCGCCTACTGACTTGTCACAAATGATGAGCCCAACACAGAACGGTGAGGCGGTGTGTGCGTTATCAGCTGTCATTTTGTGGGTGAAAAGAGCAGCTGTGCATCACTGGACACAAGCTGAGGAAAACGGCAGGCCCCAGAGGGGACCCTTTCATTTGCCGTCTCTCTGGGTCAAGTGCCCTGCTCTTCATGCAAGTTAAACCCTACCTCTGACTGGTCTGGCATTTACGTAACTGTATTAACAGCGCTGTGTGGCACAATTTCAACCAATTCCACAGCAGCTGGTGGATTCTGACTAATCTGCTCTCACCCAAAATGGACGGTGGGGAGATAAACCTCACAGACAACACATGCAGCCAGGCGGCATTAGGCCTTCCTCGCAGCTTTTCACAGGGTGGTGGGAAGAGGGACCGGGACCTGCTGTAAAGTGCCAGAAAACACACTCACACGCACATCAGGCAGACTAAAGCACTGTTAAGCTAACAATGTTGTGTCCAAGCTAATTGTAGAACATTAAGAGGACAGGCCAATGTTGCCATATTGTCAAGCTAGTTTGGAAGCTTTATTTTCACTAATCCAAATGTCATATATCAAACCACTGCAGCAAAAAGTCGTCTTTTTTTGCATAACCTCATTGTAAATGGATATAAAATTAATCTTTCCTCATAGTAGATGAACCAAATCAACAAGTTAACGTACAACTTTTGGGCTTGAGTGTTACAATATCCACTGTGGAGAGTCTTTAGACTAAAACATGTTTGTTTGCGCCGGGGTGCAGCTTGATGAAAAATCTCGGGATCATTAATATTACAATTCATCCTGTGGGAGCATGAATGTGTGTGCCAAATTTCATGGAAATCCAACCAATAGTTGTTGAGACATTTCACTCAAAACCACAAACTTCATGTTCGTGCGATAGGAAAAGTCAGGGGATCAACAAAGTCACTAAACCTCTGGGGACCATGAATGTGTGTGTATTGATCCATAGAGCCACACTGCCAGCATAACACTAGCAGCTGAAAGCTGGGAACCTGGAGATTAATTTGAGATGCTGCTCAGCACTGGGTGTCAAGTTCTCTTCTAGTCATAAATCAGAAATAAACATTAATTAATTAATTAATTAATTATTTAAAATGAATTGTAAAAGTGTATAAGAGCATAGAACATTATGATAGAAGTATTTGATGATTATCCCCATGCTCTAGTATGTCTCATAAGTTGTTGGAGCAATTTTTGGATTGATACCATTTGTTACAGAGATTTGATGATAAATTTAACCATTTTTTTTACCATTCGAGAATTGATAAAAAATGATCAATAATCCCTCTAAAATACCACATTAACACACCAAGACCTTGAGGATCACCATAGAAAAAGCCATGCTGTGATTTTGGTTCAAAACCTTAATCATCATATCAGATTTGGCAATTGGATGGCGAGCACTTCTGTTGCGTAAACTGCTCAGAAACCCCCTTATTTTCAATCTAGCTAGGAAAGCCATCAATCCTCTGAATGCCCTAGGTCTCTAGTTTGAGGCTGTGATTATCCTAGAGGTTACAACAGATCATTTTATACAGTGATGTCAAATTTTTTAAAAATGGTCTCACTACAATGAAATGTCTACTATGGGGAATAACATCATCACACATGAATACAATAGGGCTCATTGGATGCACAAGAGTCTCAGCTTTACAGTGATACCCCATTTATGTAATTCAAGACTG
>CAKALU010005317.1:11427-29201 GCA_916700995.1 Hozukius guyotensis | reverse complement strand
TCACAGTGTGGCATCCCTCTTCACACACACACACACACACACACACACACACACACTCTAACACTTTTTCTCATGTCCCCACTGTAGCGAGTGGACAGCGCTGCAGTCCCCTCACCACCTCACCTCTCTAAGCAGCAGCAACAAAACCATATGTCTCAGTATGTGTGTGTGTGTCGGACGGCCCCATTGCCATGCTGCATATCCAATGAGACGGCGACACTTACCAGTGTATTTTACATATTCATACACCCCCCTTAGGTATTCAGCTGTCATCAATCCAAATGCACAATAGAAGCCGGATCACGCAAACACACTCAGGTCACACACTTCGAACGCGAGCTACTGCTATTATCACGGCCGTGTTCGCCACAGTTCATACCGGCGCGCTTAACGTCGGCCCGCCGTCTGATTTCCCCCGAGGGTCTCCCCCACAAAGCTCTCTCTCTCTCTCTCTCTCTCTCTCTCAGGTGTTTATTTTGTGTCTTTAAAGCTGCGCTGTGCCAAGTTTTTATGTAAAAATCCAGACATGTTATCAGTGTGAATCACAAAGTGGAGCCACAACAGAGAGGAGAGTCCCATCGTCGCTAATTGAGATGCCTATAGGCTCAAATTCAATTCTGCTACCGGGGGAAAGTGTGATGAACTGAAAAGTCACCGTTTACAAGTGAAATGGAACATGGCTTTTTACCACATTAGCTAATTGTACACATTCAAACATACACATTGCTTAATACAACCTTTTTGGATTACGACCCTGCAAATGACATCATGCTTGCTTGCAATCCCTTATCATACATTATGACCTTATTAATTAATGTCAGCAGGTGAACCAAAGAGTGATTTTCTTTTCTTCTGGAAAGGATTTTTACAGGCCCAAAGAGGTAAAAGTGAGAGAAAAGAAAAGAAAAGATGCATTTTTCTCTTTTCTTTATTATCCTTTTAAACATATTTTGACCACTCAGATTTAACTTGGAACACCAGGTTGGGAACCACTGCCTTAATAACTGTCAAAAAGAAAACAAATCTAAATATGTCGGAGTGTGTCCTTGTCTTACAGGTTCAGGTGTAGATGATTTTTATATTTTTTCAATTACCCTCCACCACCCCCTTTCTCGAAAATTACATATTTTTTCGAGGTTACTTCATAGCATAACAGCATATGAAATTAACTTAAACTTAAATTATACCCAGTTATTTAATTCAATAATTCAGTGCCTAGATGCTGCAACTTTGAATGGAAGAGACAATCAATATGTTACTTTGGAGAAAATTGTTTTCTTTTCCGAAACCTAATTTATTTTTCTGTGTATAATCAAAAATGCATGAAAAGTCAACATTATAAGCAAAGCATTTTTCTACTTTTGGACAACTGAAACAATTGGCCCTTACATTATTTTGACCATCACTGAAATGCCTTTTTCTTGTGAATTTATAGCTGTTTAAATCCTTACATAAAAAGTGTGAAATTGGAGCAAGTAGTCTCCCTAATTCTGAGGACACTGTTACCCAGATTACCTCTGAGATGACATCAGTAAATTCAATCAGGACAGGAAGCATTTTGTGATTTAGTCTAAAAAAGATGACTGCAGTTTTATTTAAAGAAATGCTCCGTAAAGAAGAACGAACGAGGGGATTTTCTTGTATATGCTCCCTCTATGGTCGCCCCCGCAAGACTACCAGCCACAGATGGACATCGCGGCTCGCCCTCCTCACGTTTTCTCACGTTAAATTGGTCTAGCTGAAGTGTACGCTTGGAGACGATGGGCGAGAGCTCTTTGGGGGATCCTGGACCAGGCGATGAGGCCACCCGGGACTGGTCAGGCCGAGCGGGGAGAGTGAGACGGAGAGAGAAGGAGACAGAGAGAGAGAGTGTGTGTATAAGTGTGTGTGTACGTCCTATTATCTGCGTCTCCTCAGCATTTTGTGAAGAAACCAGATGGGGTCCATTCACACCACTCTGAGTTCTGGAGGCTCCCTGCAGCCACTTCTTGTTATCTTTTGTCACCAATCAAGTGCCATTTTCTCCCTCCTCCTCCTCCTCCTCCTCCTCCTCCCTCCGTCTTCCTTTTTCTCTTCCTCCCTCCTCTCTGCCTCCGTTTGGGGCCGCCACTGTGCATAGTTGACTTTTGTCAGTAGAACCCCTTTGTAGAATGTCTCACTTATTTGCCAGACCTGTAGGCTGCTAATGATACACATACTGTGGTGGATTATTATTTTTTAATTATGAGAGTTTTTTTTTAATATTATGAGCTCATAATTATATGTGGGGCTGTCTTTTCCTGGGTGTAAATATCACCTGTGTGTACAATTTCACATGGATGTTGCCTGACAAAGACCTAGATGGATGAATCATTGCCTCATGAAACCGTTGAGAGCTCGCCCCTTTCAATGTGTGGACTATACCTCTGTTGTTCCCACGTTTAACAGTCTTTAAAGCTGCAGTGGGTAGAAATGGAGCAAATATGATTTAAAAAAAAGTAATTTTTATAAAAGAGTCACTATATCCTGACAGTAGTGCATGAGACAGGTAATCTGAAAAAAATCATGTGCCTCTGTGTCATCCGGTGCTCCTAACGGCATCTGCAAAATTTCACAGACCGGAGGAAAACAACCAATCAGAGCTGATCTGGAGTCTGCCGTCCAGCTGCCTTCTATGAGAGTTACGAGTCAATCACTCACAAACTCCGATCAAACGGTCAAACTAGACAGCGCTGATCAAATATAAATCAATATTCTGTTACTGTAATGCCTATTTCTCTCCTCAAATGTTCTCAGAATCATCTTATACTGTACTGTTTAGCTGTGAAATGAGAAAGTTTGTGACCCGGCAGCCATGTTGAGTTCAGTTGAGGAAATACCAAGCACCGCCCACCAGCCAGAGCACAGCCAATAGGAACGCTCTCTCTCTCTGAAATGACCTGTTATTGGTCAAAGTCTCCCGTCACGTTCTAGATTTTCTAAAGACTGAAAACAGAGCCATGAGGAGGAGCAGAAGTCTAGTTTTCTCTCAGAACTCTTGAATTACAATATGCTGAAAGATTTTTTTTTTAACACCAGTAATTTCTGTAACGCATTAACACAATCGATCTTTCGGCGGTTGTAGCGGGCTCAGTTCTACAGCTAGAGTGAAGATATTGGTATCATATGAAACTAGAAAACCTTCGGAGGGCAAACAGCATCATCAAGGACCATCCAGCACACAGAGTGTTCTCCTCGTTACCGTCTGGCAGACGATACAGGAGCACGGCTGCACGCACCAGCAGACTTTTACTACAGGGCCATCAGGCTTCTCAACTCATAGACTTCTAACACATACCTGCTGTCTGCAATTCTTACTGCTACATTGAGCCACTTTATGTATATGGTGCTATACTTTTTACTCATTTAGCTATCTATCTTATTCCATTCTCATAACCCATATCTCACTCCTCTTTCTCGTTACATTTGTGCAATACTGTTGGAGATACTGTCACTTACTTTTACATTCAATCTTCATTTTCATATGTATATAGACCTATATTTTTATTATGTTGTCACTTTTTTCCAACAACTTATTGTTACTTTATCTTATCATTGTTTTTCTATCTTAATAATGTTATTATATTGTATTATTGTCATTTTATCTTATCGTTTATTGCTGAGCTGACCCGTTCTCTCATCCTATACATTTCATTGTACTGTTGACCCTGTGTTAAACTACATATGACAAAAAATAAATAATAATAATAAATGTATTTATATAGCACTTGTCAAAACAGATGTTACAAAGTGCTTCACAAGACAATAAAGGCAGATAAATAAAGTAAAATATATGGTAACTGCTAAAACAGGACATCACAGAACATATCAATAATAATAAAAGTGGTAAAATGGTAGGACAGGTTGATAAAACAAATATACAGTAAATATACATAAATGTGTATAAATGTACACATGCGTCCAGAAACAGATGTATACATACATATATTTATACCCAGCCTTATACTTATAGGAATGCTATCCTAAAAAAATGCGTTTTCAAAGGTTTTTTAAAAGTGGATACAGAGTTAGATGATCGTATCTCTATAGGAAGTGCTTTCCAGAGTTTGGGAGCCCTGACAGCAAAAGTTGCCAAGTATTACTGAGAAGGTTCTATTGGACAAATAAGATTTAAACTAATTCAAAAAATCAAAAAATCAAAACTGAAACTGAACTCAAAAATGAGCCCGCTACAGCCTCTTAAAGCCCCCCTCCAGTGTATTTTGGCATTTCTATGATATTCCATATTTATTTGAGTCATTTCCTTAATTTTGTGCTCAAAGATAAAAAAAAGAAGGTTGTTGGTGAAATGGGGATATGACATATGACTATAGTAGGAGCTGTAGGTCAAAGGTCATCCTCCAAGCTTGCGCAGGTGCACTCATGCTCGTTGGCGTCTGAGCAGCAAACCGATAAATCTGTTTATCTGTCTGTCAGTTTGTCTTTCTAGTTAGTTAGCTAGTTAGCTGTAGTTAGCTAGTTATCTGTAGTTAGCTAGTTAGCTGTAGTTAGCTAGTTAGCTGTAGTTAGCTAGCCCAACTTGTTGCATTAGCTAACTGAGGGTTTCATTTTATTTTTAGTTTCCTCCACCTTACTTTAGTGTGTTTATTTTCATCATCATTAGTGTGTGTGGTGAACGGGTGCAGTCAACGCAGTGAATTACACAAAATCCCACCAGCAGAATGAACACAACACACTGACTGTCTCTCTCACTCGCTCTCTTCTTTACCGTCTCCTCCTGCCGGAGATAAATTAACGGAAAGCAGAAGATACCGGAGGTTTGCGGGCCTCTTAACAGGTCTGAGCGACGGGGAGCACAACTTTCAGCCCGAGAGAAAACCAGAGAAAAGTCCCGTTAGAGAAATAAATGAATCCCAGTGCAGCCCGGTGCGGTGTCGGTGCTGGAGCTGAGGCGAGAGCGGCCGGTGCTGGTGGACGGTGCACCTCCAAAACGCCCCGAAACAGTATTTCAAACGGTGGACAACGGCAACATGTCTATCCGTCCTCCGGTGCTCTGTGGCCGGCATGCGGCGGTGCGACTCCTCGGTTCAGCCCAGCAGCAGGCAGACGGCCGCCTCGCCAGGAGGAGACGGTGAAGAAGAGAGAGAGTGAGAGAGAGTCGGTGTGGTGCGATAATTCTTGTCTCATTTGCGGTCTGATGAACTGTAAATTCATCTAAACTGGTTTCAGCTAAACTGGTTTCATCTAAAATCGGTTGAAAAACGATACAATCTGGTTGCCGTGGTAATGAATTTCGCGTCACCCCCATTCTCCGGTTGAGAAAGAACGTTAACCAAAAAACAGGAAGTAAAACGGCTTTAAAGACAGTAATGTTGGGAGGGATCGCTGATGATCCAACAGGTCTTGGTCACATTTTGTGTGTACAACCGCGTACAACAAACACGCAAAAAGGCAGAGAATTGTCTGAGGGAAGCAGTGGAATGCAGCGATGACGAGGCTAGCATGGCAGACTGCGCCGCCGCTTTTCAGACAGGTATAAACACCTTTGTCTATGGAAGGGGTCAGGCGACACGTTGTCCAAACGAGTTTGTTTGAAGCATATTGAACCCTTTAGACACACACAGATAATCATGTCTGACTGGTACAGGTTACCACTTCCATTAGTGGAGATGCTAAATGTTTCCCCACCATCAGCATTTGAAAGAGGAGAGGAGGGTAACATCTGTGAGTGATACAGAGGACTGGGTTTCCCAGCCATGGATGGGCAGCGTTGTATATACAGTACATACTTGTTCTAAGCCACAGCTTCCCCTCAATCCTTTCCCTTTGCTTTATTTTTAACTGTATGCAAAGTGGTTGTTGTTCAGTATACTTGATGTATGAAATGTCATTGAGACACAAACAGAAAAAAGAGTTCAGAGAGTCGTATCCTGGTTTTGATGCTATTCTGAATATCATGTTGACTCGGAGCACAGAAAAACCTGCTTCACCCCGCTGTATACATGATTCTAACATTTCCTATTACTGCCGTTTCTGATCACTTATCTGCTGTCTTTTGAAGGCAAGTTTTTGACTTCTCAGCTTCCCTGCCAGTTTCTGTAATTTCTGTAATATCCATCAATCAGTTGAGGCTGGACCTACTTTGGTTAATGGCTATGTTTTGGATTTCTCTATCTTATCACAAGTATAATGTGAGATGTAAGCAAGACAAGTAATACAGAGCTCCATTTTACAAGCACTATACTTGGACTTTTCTCTTCACTTCTATACGTAGTTTATCATTACACTACTTAGAGTATTTTTCTGTTATTTCTATGTGGGTAGTGCCCCAGATTCACCAGCTAGATTACAGATAGTGAGCTGTATCAGGTGTTCACGTGTCACCATAGGAGTAAATACAATAGGAGCATAATAGGAGTAACTTGAGTAACCCAGCTTTCTCAAAACCGGGATAATACCTGCAGCTCCCTGATATCAGAATATGATATTTACAGGTGCAATACAATACAAAGTCACTGTAATCTTTTACAGTAAAGAGGAGCTATTATGGTGCTTTAATTATACCCCAAAGTAACTACATGTTAATGTTGTGTGTGTTGTGTACATACTGAATATACATGCATGCTTTCAGCCTGATGATGATGTTTTGGAGGAAATGTACAGGCTGCATGGATTATATTCACTGGCAACGCTGTTTCTGGTCCACAAAGTGCTTCAGTCTTGTAGCAGTACAAAGCTTTGACACCAGAGACCAGGGTGTTGTGTCCTGTGTCCCACATGTGGTTAGGTTTAGACAACAACACCACTTTGGGAAGTTAGGGAAAGATCATGGTTTGGTGATAGCGAACGGTAAAGTTGAGGGTAGTAACAATGCAGCTTAACAATGAGCTGAAATTCACTATATAGCTCCGTAAAGCAGGGGTGAGCTGAAGATTGAGCTGATTATTCTCTATGGCATCTTTCACACATAGTTCTCGGTAAATTACTGGGACAACCTTTCGAGCTCGGGCCACACTGTTGTTTTGTATTTCGGCGTCCATGTTAAGAGGTTAGAGCAGCCACACAGCCCGCGTGAGCCGGCTGCGTCTCTTCAAAGGATTCGAGGTCTCGCCTATTTTTACCGCGAGCCGCGCGGATCCCAGCAACAGACAGTGAAAATGAGATGAAAAGGTCGTAGCGGGCTCAGTTTTAAAGCTGACCATGCCATACTAGCTTCTTGCGAAGGAGGCTAAATAACGCTCCAAACTTGCGGTAAATTTTGGCGAGGAAAAACTGTCATGTCCATTTTCAAAGGGGTCCCTTGACCTCTGACCTCCAGATATGTGAATGTAAATGGGTTCTATGGGTACCCACGAGTCTCCCCTTTACAGACAAGCCCACTTTATGATAATCACATGCAGTTTGGGGGCAAGTCATAGTCAAGTCAGCACACTGACACACTGACAGCTGTTTGCAGTTTGCCCTGTTGTGATTGGAGCATATTTTTTTATGTCATTGTTTTGTGTTGTTAATTGATTTCCAATAATAAATATATACATACATTTGCATAAAGTAGCATATTTGTCCACTCCCATGTTGATAAGAGTGTTAAATACTTGATAAACCTCCCTTCAAGGTACATTTTGAACAGATAAAACAAAATGTTTGATTAATTTTCGGTTAATCACGATTAACTATTTGAATCGATTGACAGCCCTATTCACAACACAGCCGTACTGGCATTTTCCCTGAAATGTTACGAGGCCTTGAGGTGGGAAATTGTTGGTACAGATTTCCCTGAATATCGATCCCTACTCCCATTCACACATGACCCCATGGAGGAAATATTCCTCTACATTCCAGAGATAGGCTGCATGTGTGAAAGGGACTTATGTTTATCATTACGAGAGACACCTTTCTCATCACATTTGATACATTGTTTTTACACCCTTTAAGGTTTGGAAAATAAGATGCAATCATTTCTTATAACGTTGATCAAAAACATAAGCCATAATCGCTGTGATAGAGAGCACAGACTGCAGGGCAGTGGAGATGGTTTTACTAAATGTCCACTGTTACTGAAGAAGAGAGGATTACGAGCCTTTCTTCAGGTTGCTTGATGTGGGAGTCTCAATTTGGCATTAGTAGCCCAGTGCATACAGTTGTAGAGCATACCTATGTAGCCTGGCTAGGCTACGCCAGAAGCTCTGAACACACACATATGAAGCCTAAACATGAAACCTGATTGTATGCTGTTAGCACAGAGCTCTGAAATCTCTGAGGAAATGTCTGAATTTGGTGTCTCTATGTTCTCATCACTTCTAATCGCTGGTACTGAGTTGACCAGTTGGACAAATTGATTCATTCTTTAAAGGTCTTCTTATCAGACAGCTTTCAGCAAAAAGTTAAGCGGCCGCCAAGAACAAATTGACAAAGGATCAACATGGCACTTCCAAATGTAGAGCTGAGAAAAATCACACTGAGGACATTTAAATACATGTGAGCTGAACGGTGACAGTTTGGAGCAGGTAAACCTTAGTGAAAACAGATTAAAGGTCAGGGAATACTCATAGAGAGGGTAAGAACATGAAAGTGAAATACGGTGTATAGTGTCACAAATACACGAGGGGGGGTGGCTGTGGCGATGGGGCTGGTGCGTCCAAGCCTGGCATCCTGTTTCTCCAGCGAGGTGTTAACCGAGTGAGAAACGCGGCGCCCGATAGGACGACTGGCTCGCCTCCACCTCCTCCCACCAATGCCACCCTTTTCTTCATCTGATGTGTCAAAAAAAAAAAAAAAGAAGTGCGGAGCGGCTAGACGGGGTCACCGGGGAGTACAGACAGACACCGAGGATTCACACACTGCAGGGAACAAACACACTGTGCATTTGTATGCTTGTGTTCATGTACAGATATCCTGATTTTCTGGAAAGATACGGCACTCAATTCTCTTGAGTGAGTGTGTGTGTGTGTGAGTGTGTGTACTCTCGTTTAGACCATTGAAGTGAGGACACCTCGGCCGGTGCTCATTTCTGCAAGATTAGCAGTTATGCCTTTCCTCTTAAATTTACCATTAACTACATTTGAAATGATCTACTCCCAGCACTTCATTGAAGTTATACAATGTGTGTATTAAGAGGGACATTCAATCATCAAGTAGAAATACTGTGGTGTCTTATGTATACTTTTATAGAAGCCTCTGAAATTCAGGTAGGTAACATAAAATATACAGGCAAAGTGAGAAGAAAGGGTTATGAAAAAAATGTCCAAATTCAGCCTTTATTATGTTTGGGTAGGACCTAAAGAATTCTGACAGTAAAGTCCACATTTTGACTTGTTCATTTCAGAGACCATCAAGAGTCAGAAACAGTGTTTTTGTTTTTTTTATTGTTAGTTAAAATTGTCATATCAAATTTGGACTTGAAATTCAATTTGTCTCTCCCATCATTCTGACACAAGTCACAGAATTCCCATTTTAATCGTTTTACTTTCCAATTTTTACTTTATGCTCAGAACTGTTTAGATGTTTTTTCCCTTCATAATTTAGAGGCTAATCTGTGACGTTTTTTTTTTTTTTTTTCCTAATAGTCTGTCCTAATAACATTTAACAAATCTTGACTAGTGCTTAAAATTAGAGTGTAACGCACACTGGCTGTGTCACATCATTGTGTCATTTGACAAGCATGAATTAATGCTCGTAGCGCACAACCGACGCACTGCTCAGACAGAAGAAGTAGTCATGGCTACAGCCATGAGGTGTCAAAGCGGAGAGTGATGAAACTGCTGCTTTTCAAATAGGACAGTGGTGTATCTCAATGCATCTAAACCTGTGATGATGGATGGGGTTAAATGGTAAAAGAAAAACCAAAGGCTTGGGTTTATTGACGCACATCACACGCTGCTGGAATGTGTTGCCCTTCCCAATTTGATTTTGATCGAAACATTTTGACCTTATTCTCAGAAATTTGTAGTTTTCAATTCAATTCATGGTTTAGTTGTGAAATTCTATTTAATTTAATTTTCTATCCTATTGATATTGTAGATAATTATCAGAGCTCTTTTTTCATGTTTTCAAGATTGATCTGGCAGAGGTTCACTGTGTGTCCAGACTGCAAATTCTATAGACACAACAAAATTGAATACAAAGTGGGCGCCCAGATAGCTCAGTTGGTAGAGCGGGCGCCCAGATAACAAGGCTGAGTCCTACGTATACTTTTAAATTTCTGTCTTTATTCTCAGTTTTGAAAGAAGAAACACATCTAAATCAGATATCATCAAAATCAGAAAACGTTTCCCTAAATATTCACTCTTTCAAAGCAGCATTCCAACTTTAATTCAAATTTTTTGTTGTTCTTCGAATTCCAATTTATAGAGATCCCAGTTCAATGTCATAATCTTGACTTTACTCTGTGTTCCAACAGAAGTCTGAGAGTAATCTGAGAGCGACCCCAATACTCTTCAGTAAATTTTGAGTACAGTAGAACCTGAAATTACAATAACTTGTGTTGGGTTAAACGATGCTGGGCCACAAAACAATTGAAATGATGGAATAAAATATCTGGTCTGGTATCTCAGACTAACTTTATCTAACTAATCTAATCAAACTCTAATCTAATCTAAACCTCTGAACTCAATTCAGGGTAAAGTTTAAATTAGGTTGGTGTTGGATTACAAAATTGGGTTTAAGATTAAAGGGGAACTCTGTATAATGTTTTATGTGGCTCTGGAGGAAAGTGAGAAAATAACACTGATGATGTCATAGTGACATCACCAGGGTTAACTCAGTTTGGGCTAGGAAGCTACAGATTTGTAACAGAAAGTCTACATTACATACTGGGGCATGGCGTTTGAAAGATGTAGGCATTTACCAGACAAGGAGGGTCTAACAGAACACGCTTTCCAGTTGCATTATGGGAAGTGTAGGATCCAGTGTTTTTTGAGATTGCTATTGACTCAAAGTCAGGATATCTCAGCCTCTGCTGCTTCGTTTTGCCCATTCCTTTTTGAATATGTCTCTCAGAAATCCCCTAATTTTATTATAGCACTAAATCGCTGGAGTGGCCCTTTAAGACTATAATCTGTATAATGTTCAAATTTAGAAACTTGGAGAACGAACATGGTGAATGTATGTCAAGTCAAAAACGTTTTCTGTGTGTGTGTGTTTGCTGGTGATATCCTGTGTGTACCGTACTGCCATCACAGCAGCTCCCTTCCACTCTCTCACTCACTCCACTCTTCTGATTGTCACTGGACACCGGCCTTCACCAAGGGCACCGTGGCAACGAGATCCACGGCCACCGCCCCCCCACCCCCCGGCCCACGGCCCGGAGCCCAGACGAGTGTTCAGGGGCAGAGCTGATCGATAAGGAGAGGCTGAGATATGCCATTACAGGTGAGGCCAGCCCACTGTGCCATCCTAGCCGCTCCTCACCACAGCTCCCTGCCCATTCAGCAATATCTGCACATATTGGGGACGCAGTAAAACGAGATGGGTCATTTATTCTTTCAAGTGTTCCTGAGGTCCTGGGAGGATTTAGGGATCGTTAGGGCATCTATCGTCGGTCTACCACACCCTGCCTTGACATTGTCTGTGGCTTGGTCAAATGAAATTGCATATCAAGCTCAATAATCCCAAATTTCTCGCTGCCACTTTACAGCTACGTCCCTATTGGCTCCTAGAAGAAATAATGCTTCACTGTTGAGAAGTGTCAAACTGAAGTTTCCTGGTGGATAAAGAGAAAAATAAATCTATCATCTTCAGGTCAAGAGAGTTCTTATCACTAAGTTTGTTCTCTCAGTGTCTGTTCTTACCCACTCAAACACCTTCCTTCCCTCTCCATTACCACGCCAAGGCTAAACAGCTAGCATCCCCTCCTTGTCTCTCTGCTCTCCCCATTCTCCTTCCAGAGGAGCAGCCAAACAAACGGCGGCTGCAGCACCTGTCAAACATCCCCATGTCCTTTCAAGTTTGACTCAGAATAATAACGGTAATGACGGGTGACGTGGGAGTAGGTAGTTATTGCCGTTAAGGCAAATAATAGCTCTTAATGCCAGCGCTAATGGGAAAAAAATAGATTCCCCTTTTATCCAGAAGAAGGAGAGCAGTTAAGAGCACTTGTGTGGAGTCTCTGTAAAGAGCCCAGACTGGGTGCTGCCCACAGCTAATGGCTGAAGCTTCGCCGTCGACTAAGTGGCATCGCAGAGCCGGGTGACTGTCCGTTTTGTCTACAATTTATGTCTTATTTAGGTGAACAAGGTTCATTAAGCATTTGAAGGGCAGTAAACGAGCTGTGACAAGTGATACTTGCCACATTTTCTTCCTGATATTAGTGAAACGTTCTTATGAAGAGGCAGGGCATCTGTCCAGTATGTGAGGTACAGTAGGTGCTGGGTCCTGAACAGAAACAGAAGCATCAACACTTTTATCCTGATAACTCAAAGGAACTTCCACATGCCGGGTGACTTTTCATTCAGGTATTTCAACACAGTCTCACGGCAGTTTGCGAAATAGTCATGAAAATTAATCTATTTGATTCGTGTGCATAGACACGAATTTCCCTTTTTTTCATAACGCTCAACACGACTTTCAACAACGTATTTTTTGTGCTTTTTCCTACAAATGTCCAGCAACACGTGACGCGCATGTCAATTTCCGCTCCAGTCGTTTCAAAATAAAACTACTTTGTTAGGTTTAGGAAAAGAGGTGCCGTATCTTAAGTGTGGAAGTTACGTGACAAATAAAATCAACTTTGACTTCTGGTTTCACACGGGACATGAGCAGCGGTCTCCTGGACCAAAGTCGGGTGTTTTGACCCACCCATCCACACCGACCTCCTCACTACGTGGCGTTCACAATTACGTGGATTACATATGAATTGATTTTGTGCTGACCATCACGAAAAAAACATGAAATTTGTGTCTATGCACACGAATCAATACATTCAATTTCATGACTATTTCACAAAGTGCTGTGTGACTGGGCTGTGTATTTAGGAGGGCTCCAGAGTTGAGGCTGTAAGGAGCTGCAGGAGATGGATGTCAGACAGATTCTGTGGGAAGAGAGATGTTATTTTGCTTATTTTTTATTCATTTATTTTGTAGCTAATCTTGTGTGGGATGTAAAAAAGAGCACATGCTCTCTATAAAATCTGTGGTCCTTGAAACGGTGATGATTTGGGTGTGTCACAACCTATAATGTTGGCATTAACACATCAAACTTTGATTTTAACTTGCAGAGTTATTCATGTCCATAAACTACATTCATGCAAATGGTAATACACCTATGGCAGGGTACAATATTTGAGAGATATGTTCATATTGTTGCATTGTATTTCCCAAAACTGGGTGACAGTACAGAAATACATGTTGGCCACCTCAGCTGTTAAGGACACATAAGTTAACAGGAGGAGTAGCTCAAAGATGAATTGGACAGTGGAATGGATGATTAACTGTTCTCCATGCAGAGGTGTTTACTACATTATTGCTGCCTGTTTGCAACATCTTGCAATATATTCAAGATACAGCACTATATTATTAGCATTGTAACATGGTGTGAGGTTCATGTCTGGTGATAGAGTTGATTTTTAATTGTATGTACACTTTATTTTTTAAGCCATGCAAGTGTGTTGCCAGTGTTTATCTATAGTCTACTAAGCAATAATCTATGATATTGGTAAATATCAGTAAGATTCAAGATATGTATTCATTATTTTTGGCATATATGACTATATGGTTTAGTTACGTATATTATTTGACTACACTTTAAGCCTACGCTTAATGAAGTGGTAATATTTCCAGTATTTTGAATTTTACTATTGTCGAATTGTCAGAAAACTAAAAAATTCTACTTTACTTACTCCTATAAGAGCTTTGTTTAAACTTGTGCAAGACACCGTGGCGCGGGCCTCCGTAGATGGCACTACACACATACACTACAAGCATGCACAGAGGCGTTCGCACACCACATGAATGCGCACCTTGCGCCGGCTTCGCTACGCCGAGCTTAAACCGAGTTTAATCCTTCTCCTTGCTGAAAGTCAGTGTAGGACTCTTTGTCAATAAGTCAAGTTCTTTACTTACCTCGCTGAGGTTGAGACTGGTTTTAGTCCTAGTCTGACTTTTACCGTGATTCCTATACGGGATTCTGAGACGCTTGATAAATACAGGCCCTGGTCTCAGAAACTTACTGTTATTGCATATTATTAACATATGCAGACAATATGCATTTTTGCAGTTTTAAAAACCTAAACATTGAATATATGTCTGTTTATCTTGTGTGTCACTTCCAATGTCAGCAGTTTTTTTTTTCTTCTCAAAATGTCTTTGTGTACTGGCTGGCTGCTGTTGCACAGCCTGCCTCCTCTTGTCCTTGGCTGGCTGGTAACAGAGGACATGTGGCAGACCAGGTCAGCTTTCAGGGGCTAGTGGCTGGAACTTGAACTTCTAACATTCTTTAGTCGCAGGAGAGCCCCTCAGGGAGGCTCATATCTAAGGGGGGCTCCTTTTACTCTTTCTTCCCCTTTCACTAAAGGGGGGGGGGGGGGATCTCTGTACTCCTCCCGAGGAGGGGGGTGAAGGATGGGTCACCGAGCAGTGGCGAGCTGAGGTCTGGTCAATGTGATCTACAGCAGTGTAAATGATGGCATATCCATATAGATAGAGACATGCAGAGTGCAAAATGCTACATGGCAATCAATACTGAAGAGATGGACCAAGGTCAGACATGCTGATGTACTGCTGTCTGTCCTTTTGTTGTTAACCCATCCATCACACTGCAAACAAACAAAAACGATTTCACTGTAGACAATGTGAGGAGTTATGTTCATATGCACAATTCTGCAAGACTGTTGGCCTCCACCCATACCTCCCTCACTTGCTTTGTTAGATAGGGTGGAGGAGGATAAGGGCTAAATGGATAAATCAGACCACATTCTTTGGAAATGTGAACACAGTGTTTCTAACTGATATCTAAACACACACCTCTCACTAAGAGGTCTGTTAGTTACCCACAATAAATGGTAAAGTGCAGTTTTATATGATGGGTGAGGTTAGCTAATGGACAAGATTGATGGGCAGACAGTAAAAGAAATGTAATTTTGATGCAAAATTTGCAGATTGCAACCAACTGAAACTTCTCCAGTGTGCCATGTGTGTAGAAGAACTACGGTGGCCGATGCAAAATCGTGAAAACATAAATGGTCCTTTCTAGAGCCAGTGTTTGGTTTGTCCCTGCACGCTTATATGACATATCGGGTTCTGCCAGCTTCCTGCTAGCTGTATGCAGCTGTAATAATGGATATTATTGGCTGTAAATCATCCCTTTTATTATCTTCTAATACACCCATGGGCTGTATGCTGTAAGCCTGTTCCGTGGTGGATGTATTAACGTCTCTGTTCCCAAACAACCGGCTATCGGCCAGTAGCTAGTAGTGCTAGTAGCATGACATCAACAGGATTGAAGGTTGTAAGTTATTTACTAACACGCAGGGCAAAAGACCAGGACACAACCTCTTCTACATCCATGGTCTGTGGTCTACTGGACCCTCTTCTACATCCATGGTCTGTGGTCTATTGGACCCTCTTCTACATCCATGGTCTGTGGTCTACTGGACCCTCTTCTACATCCATTGTCTGTGGTCTATTGGACCCTCTTCTACATCCATGGTCTGTGGTCTATTGGACCCTCTTCTACATCCATGGTCTGTGGTCTATTGGACCCTCTTCTACATCCATGGTCTGTGGTCTATTGGACTCCATTTTGGATCCTTGACATGAAAAACATTGGATTGCTCTCAAAATCTGTGTGCTGGATTTTTCTAACTTCCATTTATGTCCATCGCTCATTTTGTGCTCTGCGGGGAAGCAGCCTGGAAAAAAACTAATAAATAAAGAAGTAAGTAAGTAAATAGTTATAATAGCATGCATATTTATACAATTTTTATCATTCAACACAGGCCATTTCAGTAGAGACATTAAAATGATGACAATAGAATAAAATTAATTTTGTTTTACTTTTGTACGGCACTTTGTAGGTGGACGTTTAACTGTCATCATTGTGGTAGTCGACTCGATTACAATCCAAAATGAGGGAGGCGTAGCTCGCTGCTGGGTGCTGGGGTTGTAATGGAATGTATAATTGACTTTCACTTCTTAGCAATATACGTTCTTTGCCTCCGTCTCACTCCCCGCAGTTAGGAGATTACTTCACTGGGAAGAGAGCATGCGCCAGCTCCGGCGGGGACGGACCTTCAGTTAGCAAAGCTGTAGCAACTTGAATTCAGCCAGCGCAAACCCCAACGCTGGGGGTCACAGCGGGCTGGTGGCCAGCTGCTGCTGGATCTAATCTGTGTAACGGCAGTAACAGAAAGTTTGCTGCTCTGGCGGGGAGTCAGGGTGGTCTGGGATCAGCAGCAGCTTTCTGTGGCTACCTTTTCGAGTTGCTACAGTCAAGGCGAGGAGTGAGGCGGAGGGACTGCAGGGTGCGCTAGCTACTAACTCTGGTCTTATTTGTCTTGGGATGGACTGGCCATCTGGCATACCTGGCACATTCCCGGTGGGCCGACATGCCTTTTGGGCCGACGCAACTGTCTTTTTTTTGTCTAACTGGCCCATAAAACAGGTAGATCAGCCCTTTGTTTTTTTTTTCTAAATTGACACTGGGCTGATGATGATTGAGATCTGTCTGTATCAGCCCCCGCCTCCACAAGCGTTTTTTTTTTTTTTTCTGTCGACAGAATTCCTTCATTTGTTAAAACAAGGCTTTTATTCTGAAATATTTACAGTACAGTGTTGTAGAAAATGCAGTGTCTTGAACGGCTCCATGAATGAACAAAGTACCAGGTTTTAATTGTGGATTATTACTATTATTTACAAATGACCACACGCTTCTTAACCTATTTATGTCTAAAATAAATATAAATTAAATTTATAATGAAATGAAATGACCATTATGAAAGGCAAACTCTACGTAGAAAGATAGAGCTGGCAGCAGCAGCAGAAACGCTGACGACACACGCGTGAGATACGCAGCAATTCAGCGAGGCTGCCGACATGCGTAGCTGAAGTTCCCTGTGTGGCCCGAGCTTCACTTATTACACAGCTTTAGTGTTTTTAGGGAGTGGCACGGTTGGTATACATAGGGGAGCGTGAAGATAGGTGGTGTGTGTGGGCCAGTCTGCCGAAATGGCCAAGAAGTACATTGACCTGAATGAGAAACTTTTACAAGATCTTGCAAAAGTGCATCCTTTTTTTCAACTATGGATTTTTTTCTCCTCAAAACATACAAAATGTACATTAAATGAACAGTATTGATATAATTTTTTCATTGTACCCTGCGTGTTTGTAAATTCTCCTTTTACAGACGTTGTTTTCTTTAACAGCATTTTGAGCGATTTTAGCAACAGTGTTTTTTTTTATAGTATTAATAAAGAAACATTGCACATTACCTCTCTGAACTCACTAAATACTGTTGCTCTCCACATTTTGACCCCCATCACCTCTGTTCCTCAGTCAGTAGTTGTGAACATTGTTCTTGCTTGAACCCTTCCATAAAGTCACTCCCAGACAGAGAGCATCTCTCTGAGGCCCCGAAGAGCTCTCTTTACTTCCACACCACTATCACAATTTCACATCTGTCCTCCTCTCCCTCATCATCATTTACATTTTCAAATCTGCATTTTTCATATAGATCCCACCTTACTCTAATTTTAATATCACTGTTATTTCCCATGACACCTTTTGTTTTATTATACATTATGAATTTTTCCCTCTCTCTGTCTCCCTCTCCTCTGTGTTACTTTCTCCTGCTCTGGGGGGGGG